>JARBEQ010140819.1:0-10745 GCA_030265355.1 Tritonia tetraquetra | reverse complement strand
AACCCCTTTGGGTTGGTGGTTAGATCTGTCTGAGGGAAATGAACCCCGTTGGGTTGATGGTTTGATATGTTTGAGGGAAATTCTTTGGGTTGGTTAGATCTGTGTGAGGGGAATGAACCCTTTGGGTTGATGGTTAGATCTGTGTGAGGGGAATGAACCCTTTGGGTTGATGGTTAGATCTGTTTGAGGGAAATGAACCCCTTTGGGTTGTCAGAGCTGCCAAGTGCCACGGAACTTCCGTGGCAGCCACAGAATTTGGATCTTTGCCACTGATAAATGGATTCATAAAAAATGCTACTGATTCGAATTGTTTTTAAAGAACGATAAATTCGAATACAAATTTTGACAAGCAAGAATTGGACTAAAACTATTTGAACGGATCTATCCACTCTTTATAAATTTGTCTGATATTGACTCCCTCAGTATCGTACAGCCAATGAAAGGTATTGCTTATCTTGTGTAAAATTGTGGCAATGACCATATTTCTATTCCTTCATTTCAGGGCTTAGGGGACAGACCGAGTGAGTTGTCTTCAGCACGTTCTAGGAGGTCTGGTCATGGAAGCCGCTCCAATTCTTCCATACGAGGCGGATCAGCTAGCAGGTATCAATGTCTTTTCCCTATGGTATAATTCAACATTTGAAATTCATTCATGATTCTCTGGGGTTGCTCGGCAGTAATAATGGGGTTTGATGTGGGGTTGCTTGGCAGTATTAATGGGGTTTGATGAAACAAACCAACCTTTACACGTGTTGTATGGATTTGAAGGAAAGTGGTTGTGAATCAGCAATTTTACTTATTTGTATTATCATTTGTATACGTCCTTATAGCTCTGCTGACAGTGCTGTTGGTAACCAGACACGACGAAGGGCATTGTTACGGACAGACGAGGCTCAGATGGATGAAGTGAAAGCCATGGTGGGTTTGTTGTCGGCAAACAACTGGCAGCAACGGTACGATGGGCTCAACAGCTTCCAAGCTATGTGTGAAACCAACACCAATTTAGTAGCAACACAGATACTCAAGGTATGCTTCCACAGGACACAAAGATAATTTCTCTTGATTTTAGTATGATTAACTTTACTCAAAGATGTTGTTACACAAACAAAAATGCAGACATGTTACTATGCCCAAGAGACATAGGGAAGAAACAAGAAATGATCGCCATTGCGATTCGACAGGATACTTGAAGAAGAACTTTGCTTGACAAAATGCAGGGTTTATGTGAGAAAGCGGGTTGGTGCGGTAGTGAGTTCTTCAATGCATCATAGCCTACAGCATTAAGCGCATTAGCAAAATCCAGCTTCGATACCACAGTTTGGTCACTTTCATGTCATGAGGGGAATTTGTTTGAAATAGGTCAAAGGACTTTTACAAATTGCAAATATTCTGCCATGAATAAATATTTGTAGAAATTGAATAAGAGGGTTATGATATTCATGTCATGTTGGGACAGCAAAACAAGACTTTGTATGGTTCTTGGGGTGGGGAAAGCGTAGAATGGCGAATGTATTCTTATCTGTTTGTGTTTATTCCTCCTCAGATTTTTGACAAGTTCCTGCCCCGTCTAACCGACTCTAACTCCAAGGTCAATCTCCATGCCCTCAAGGTCATGTTACAGGTGACTCCCGTCCTACGGGACTCCATGAGCACTGTTATCAGTATGACGGTGGCGGCAGTGGCGCCAAACCTCAGTTCTAAAAACAAAGAAATTCACACAACAGCCGCCCAGATTCTTGACTGCTTTATCGAGAATTTAGGTGAGTGAGATTTCTTGAATTGAAGGGAAGCGTTTATTTCAGTCTTCTGGTTTTTTCTTTCTTGTTTTGTTTTGTTTGGGTTTTTTTAGAAATCGGTTCCCACTTTTTTCGTTTTTTCTCCTTTGTAATGAGAATGCCCCTGGTTGCGACTCTTTTTGTTTTTTTGGCTGTCTTTGTCAACTCACCTTTATCTTATTGTAAGGTTGTACATTATAGTTGTAGCTATATCCTTGTGTTTTTCTTCTAACAGATAACGTGCCTCCCTTTTCTTTTCTTTCTTTTGGAAGAGCTCTTAGATAGGATCTCCTTTTGCCACCAAACTATTTCCCAGCGCAACGTGGGCAACATTGTGTCAATCTGCTTCATTCTTACAAACAAAATCTATGTACATAAGGAAGCCCCTTAATTTTGTTCATGTTGTAAAGCTGTACGGGTATGTCTATGTGATGTAAATAAGGCTTGAAATCTTGCCTGACAATAAGGCTAGTGTGTGTGGATAGTTTTGATAATTTCCTCTATGTAAAACATTATTTTAATTTCCTTCTTTGTTTCCAGAGCTCACCATGTTGATCCAACCGTTTGCTAATCAAGCCATCAATGCTACCTCTAGAAGTAAAGCTGACATGGTCTTCAAAGTGGCCTGTAAGTAATAGTAGAGACGAGACAGATTTGGTGTGAAAAACAATCTTTATCTGTTGTGTCCTATTTCGATATCAGGTGTTCACCAGCACTAAGAATGTTGATAACAATTTGAAAAGAATTCCCACTAAAATATCATCAGTGTCACAAGCAAACCACTTAAGTCTGTTATGGTTCTTTTTTTCAGGAGAGACAAAAAACTGTAATTCAGGTCTGATTCTAAGTTAATTAGTGCGTTGGATGCAGGTCTGATTCTAAGTTTATTAATGCGTTGGATGCAGGTCTGATTCTGAGTTAATTATTGGTTTGGATGCAAACACCCAGTATAGAAATCATAACTTTTTACTAAACATTTTTCATGCCATCTCTTTTGAACACCAGATTTGGTTGAGCGTGTGTACCCACGTAAACATAAGCCAGTGGTTCTCCATGTCCTTCCATTAGTTTGGTACTTGTTGGGAGTGATGAACTCCAGCGGCTCAAGCGTGCACGGTGGGAACTTTGACCTGCGACAGGCCACGGCAACATTGGTGGGAAAGTTGTACGAGTTCATGGGTCAAGGTCTGTTTGAGAAAGCCAACGGGGACCCCAATATGAATCAACGGCACATTCAACTCATGCAGGGCTTGTTGGAGTGAATGGTGTTACTGGAAGGTTTCCATAGGTTGTTATAGCGCAAGAATCGGGTGCTTGGCTGTTGTGTGATGTGTGAGGTTATTTATACAGTGATTTCATCCACTTCATATCGCTGCCCACAAATGATATTGTGTTAAGTCTTGGATTATTATTATTATAGACTTATGATTGTATGATTTGATGGCAAGGATATGTCTTTTTTTCCATTTGGTTAGAGTAGTGGGTTATAATTGATGTTTTTTTACCTTCCAACACGGTCACATACAACACATGTAGTTGTAAACTGGGATAACTTCAATAAAAAATCTTGTCAGCATGACATTTCTAAAATGATTTTTTTTAATTTTGCACACAATAACCACAAAAATCTGGACAAAAAATAAACTTTGATTTAGTTAGTTTTTAGGTAGATTGAAATTAAATAACAGATAAAAAGATAGTAGCTAGGTAGTTAAGAGAGAAGCTATGATAGAGATACCTTTTATCAAAGAATTAGAATTGATACCGAAACAGTTTTTACTTGTTCATAGTTTTAGTTTTTAATGTAAGTGTTATTTTTAGGGAGGCAAAAATGTCACTGAAATATACCTATATAATTTTATATTATTGAGAAAAATTTCAAGACATTTACGATAGTAATTAAACGCGTTAAAAATGTCAATGGTAGTGTGTCCCATCAATTATTTTCATAATGATATTGTTTTAGAGACATCCCAGTCTTGGCATAACTTATTTTATTCTGTCAATTGTTGTGGACAAAATATGTCATCCGTTTTTAATATAAAAAGTATTGTGATAAGGAGAAACCTGAGAAATGGAATTGTCAAACGAAATCCTATATTTCAAGTGAGCCTGCCTTTGAAATATTGCAGGAGTATTAGACTGTGATATCCTACCCTTCGCCCTCTAGCCCCCCCTTCCCCCTTCCCAAGTCCTTACTTAGTCATCCTGACTGTGATGTTAGTCCTTACCATTATTTATTCATTTACAATTTCATCCCTTCAGGGTCTCGTGCACCGTATATATATTGCCATCGATCGGTTCACCTCATTCCTTTTGATTATTATGATGGCATTCATCACTCTGACCTTTGATACAAACTGTACATATACATATACTTACATTTATACATAATATATATATATATATATATAAGTTATTTGTTATAATATAATCATATGTATTCTGAAGAAATGAATTAAACTTGGTGACTAAATTGCCAATACGTCTGATGAATATTATTGTTACTGGAACAGAAGTTTTTATTTCTTCTTACCATCTGTTTGCAGTTATGTTGTTGCTACTTCGATGTTTATATTTCCAATGTTATCTTGACTATTTTAAGTCTTTAACTAATAAATGGTGAAACATAAACTTATGAATTATTTTGTAAATGCTTACACATATCGCTCCATGCCTCAGCCTGTGCTGAGCATTTCAGCATAAATTTGTGTTGGGTAGTCTTTGTCACCAAGATGGCAATTTGGAGCTTCAGATTGTTTTGTTTTTGGACTTTCAGTATTATAACTGTGATTATACAAGCTGTCAAACAATATATTATGATATATATATATATACATATGTATTTTTCATTTTAACAATAGCTTTGATTAATGAGTATTAGATTTTAAGGGGGAAAAAAATAATTTGAAGAAATATAGTGTATAATCGCGATGTCACCTAATATTATTCATTGGCCTCCCTAACTATTCACGATTAGTTAGATTTGGAACAGACTCAAAATTTGTGATTTGGTCACTTGGATTTGGTCACCAGTCGTCACTCATAAGGACAATGTTTTCACACCAACGGTTGTAGTCGACCTTTTATATTTTACTTTCTTGTTGTGTATTATCGAGTCTTTTAAAATCCATTTATGTAGAAGTAGGGACATGATGTGGCCAGATATAAGCTATGTGCTTACATCTGATGATATATCTGTAAGTCCACATAGCAAGAATAGAAATATGATCATTTAAAAAAAAAATTAGCTTTATTTCTTTAACACTTTAACTCATAATTTATAGCGTGTCCCAATTTTTGTTCTTTTCCATTGCATTATTCTTCTTTTGATTTAAATACATATTGGGTATTCCTCTTGATCTGTCATTTTGAAATGAGTAAGTGTAAATGTCATTACGACAAGACTATCTCTCTCTCTCAGATAAAACAAACGTGCTAACAGTTCTGTAACATATGTAAATACATTTGAAAGTGAAAATATCATCTATTCTCTCTGAGTTTGGATCTGTGGTTTGTCACACATTTTTCTCTTTGACAAAATGCTTGTCAACTCTCTGTTTTGTTGGTTATAATATAATTGAGAAGTAAATTGTTATTGCTCAAAAGTATTTTCTAAGTGAAATGCAGAGACCTCCTCTCACCATGTTGTTTTGTATTGAATTTTTTAAAGTTCTTTTCAATTTTTTTCAAGTTATTTCAACTTGTTTGTAGTTAGTATTGTTTGATCATGTTGATACCAAGTATAATATAAAATTGTTGACACAAATCATTCTAGCAAAAGTATTATCCGTCCACTAACATTTGGTTGTAAATTGGAACAAATGTTTGATATTTTGTGTATGTCACATTTGGTTGTAAATTGGAACAAATGTTTGATATTTTGTGTATGTCACATATGGTTGTAAATTGGAACAAGTGTTTGATATTTTGTGTATGCCTCATTTGGTTGTAAATTGGAACAAATGTTTGATATTTTGTGTGTGCCTCATTTGGTTGTAAATTGGAACAAATGTTTGATATTTTGTGTGTGCCTCATTTGGTTGTAAATTGGAACAAATGTTTGATATTTTGTGTGCCTCATTTGGTTGTAAATTGGAACAAATGTTTGATATTTTGTGTATGCCTCATTTGGTTGTAAATTGGAACAAATATTTGATATTTTGTGTATGCCTCATTGTGAATGTGGTGTGTGTTTATATATCTTTGTATCTAATACCGAAAGGTAAGATAGGGGAAGAAAGACGTTATGAATGGGATGGTTCTAACTAGTTTAGATCGTTGGAGGAAGTATTTATATCCCTGGAAAGCCTGTCATATAATTTAAGTGTAAAAGGATAAGCACCTGTTGTTGGAATTATTTGAATTATATTTTTCAAATTATTTAATGCGTCCAGTATACATACACCTGTGAAACTCTAAATTAAAATAATATAATTTGCCATGTTTTAATTATATCTTTTCTATTGGGGTTTGTTTTTTTATTTCAGAAATGTCGATGTTTTATACATATTGTAATCTTTTTGCATAATGGTTCTTTGTTTTGATATGGAAATGAAAAGTATGGGGATATATATTTTTAAAAATATATTGATAAAAGATAATTAATTTTTTTTTGCCAGTAATTAATGATTTCAAATGTTTTTTTGTCCTTAAAAGAAACAGAATAAAGTTTCCCCCCAAGGTGTTGTCTAATGATAACTATGACTATAAAGGGGAAGTGGTTGTGGTCGGAGTCCAAGACTAGTTTGTGATAACTGTGTTAGTGGGGAGACTTGGTCGTATCCATTAGTGTTAGAGGAAAGACGTGTTATGTATCCCAGGGTAGATTGAAATGTATTTTCATTCTATGGTGTAGTCATTTCAGTTGGAAGCCCCCAGTGTGTTGGAATTCAGCCCTGCCCTTTCCGGGGACTCCACCATTATTGTGTGGCATTTTCAGGCGTTTTTGTTTTGTATTTTCTTCTTTGTAACTTTTGTTCTTCTTTATTTCTCAAAAGGGTTTTATCACTTGACATTTATGGAGGTAACCTCTTTTTATCATGTGACATTTTCCTAAGTTCTGAGAGCACAGGCAAAAAAGCAGTTAAACTCTCAAAACCAAAATTTTGAGATGACTGTTGTATGAGCATTGGATGATTAGAACCAAAGATATCAAAGTGTTTGTGTCATAGGGCCATAAAACATGCAACAGAGAAGATGAGTTCTAAAGAGGAGCGAAAAATGACTTAATGACTTCGTTTCTGTAAAATACAAACTGTGATATTACAACAAGTTTTTGTCCAAATTTGATTATCGAAACCAAAGCTATCAAACGATTTGTGTTATAAGGGTGTAAAACATACAATGAAGAAAATAAGTTTTGAAGAGGAGTAAAATTTGTTAAAGATTTTTTGGACGTCATGGTTGTGTTTCTCACAAATATAAATCACGACTTTAACCAGGTTTTTTTTGTTAATTTTTTTCAAAGGACATTTTGGCCATTGTGTAAAAGTGAGTATAAGCCTGTAGTTGAATTGTGACAAGTAGCATTGATTGCCAAGCTTGTCAAGTGTGAATGGTGACAAGTAGCATTGATTGCCAAGCTTGTCAAGTGTGAATGGTGACAAGTAGCATTGATTGCCAAGCTTGTCAAGTGTGGATGGTGACAAGTAGCATTGATTGCCAAGCTTGTCAAGTGTGAATGGTGACAAGTAGCACAAGCTTGTCAAGTGTGAATGGTGGTTTTGTTTTTGTTTTATATGTAACTTGATATATATGTGTCTATGGCATCCAAATACTTATTTAATGCTTCTAGATGTGCTCATAAGTAATAGTGTACTATAGCCATGTTGATAGTTGGTTTTATAAGGAATCGTAGACAACGTTTGAAACAAAAGCTAATAGATCTATTTTGATTTAAAGGATGATTCGGTTTACAGCTAGTGAACAAAAAGGAACCAAATCATGGATTTTGATTTCTTTCAGTCCATTTTTATTTTATTTTTTCTCCGTTTTTCACTGCATTTGAAGTCTAAAAATCCACCGAAGCAGCAATCCCCTTATTTGTAGAAATTATAAATCCTAATTGCAGAGATCGCTTGCTTCACAATAAAGAGGAAAAGAGTTTGAATTTTAAGGGAGGATTTTTTTCTCTTGACTTTTCAGGTTTAAACATTCAGCCCTTGAAATTTCTGTAAAATTTTCAAGTCACAAACAGTGAAGCTATTCTGACAAGGATATAAAACGTTTATTCCCTCCCTTGAATCAGGAGAAAAGGAAAATGCATGAAAATCAAAATCTACTGGTTGTGTAATTTCAGTTTTAATGTTGGTATAAGAATGTCACCAATCTTGACAGGAGGATAGATTTCTATTGTTTCATATCAGGTATGAGAAATACATTTTTGTCTTTTATTTTTGTTGTTGTTTGTTTTTTTTCAATTCCTTTTTGGTATTTGTACATGCTAGTGGATATTACGAGTGTATCACATATCTGCACATAATGGCATGTGAGAGTCAAACTTTTAATATTTATTATAAAATTTAGCAAAAAAAAACATTCCGTCCATAATGAATTGTTTTTATTTTAATGCACACAATTTGTTTGTCGTAATTTGATATTTATTGTGTGAAAGTCTGAAATGTAAACCTTTGTCATAAGTTTTGAAATATGAAATGTTTTCACACGGTTTGGTACTCACAAGAGACGTTTGTACTTGTCATGCACTCCGTCTGCATCAAAGCCGTGGCTGTCTGTCTAAAAGCCGAGGCTGTCTAACGAAAAGCCATGGCTGTCTTCAACGCTGTGACCACCCTCTCAAGCCAGGTGTGTTTTCACAAAAAAAATAATTTCAAGACTTTGTCATTTGATTTTCACAAAGCTGGTGATTCAGGCGTGCCAATTCACCACCACACAACACTGTTACTACCTACTTAATACTTAATGGTTTGGGGGGATTTGTTATTTTGGTTTTTACTTCCCTTGTTTCACAAAAAATTAATTTAATTTTGCTGTTGTGAAACCTCATATTCAATATTCTTCCCCATTTTTTTGTCCCGTTTTGTTTTTATTGAATTTCTCTTTCCAAATTTACTCCTGTCTTAGATCTTTTCTTTAAATTTTATTTCTGCCTCATTCTGATCTGAACTCCAGTCCTTCAGAGGTTGGAGATTTTATGAAAGCTTTCGTTTCATTTACTTTGGTTTATTACTATAAAAGGAGATCTAAAATATTTTACTACTTTCTTCACAACACAAAAAAGTTTCCCTGAGGAGATTGTTGACTGTCTTTCAAGCATGATGTGCACATTATCTTCAAAGAGAAATAACTTTAAATCTTTTGTAAACAAACAAGACGGCATTATATCCTTGACTTTCTCAAGCTGTGTGTCTCCCTTTCTTCACCTGTAAATGTTTGTTGATTAGGTAGTCAGGGAATGTGTCTGAACACAGCTATGTTTTTGTATCTGATTCTGTCAAATATATATAAATAAATATATATATATATTATATATATATATGGAAATAAAGCTTCATGTACAGACATTGTTGGCACCTGTTTGTTTTATTTGTACCTGTTATTGTGTTGGTTTTTGGTGGATTTATAGAATATTTGTTTGTTTTTTTTGTTCGTTTGTTTGGTTTATTGTTGTTTTGTTTTGTTGAGGGGGAGGTTGTGAATCAGAATGAAGAGAACAAGACACCCAGTCATGGCTCTAACATGGACATCCCAAGGCAAAACAAAAGAAAGGGAGGCCGATGGGAACATGGAGAAGGACTGTTGAAGAGGAGAGAAGAGAGTCAGGAAAGTCATGGAATGAGCTAAAAGGACTGGCCCAAGACAGAGTTGAAGGAGCCATGAGATAATGGATGGAGGTTGTGAGATCTATACTTGTCCCGAGGCACAAAAACTAGTTAGGGTTCATCCAGATTGATGTAGACATTTTTGTTCTACTTGATGGGACATATCCTGAGTGGTCTTGCTGATCCCTTACTTTTAAAAATTTTGATTCTGTATAGGATTCCTATTCTGCTCCAGAGCCTTTAGATTCATGACACAGGTGCTTAACCTTGGTTTTAGTATATGAAGCTAGGTTAAGTGACAATTTGTTACTTTCTGAATAGGATGCTAGTCATACGGCACGTTTATATTTCTACACCTGGGTCGAGGGGATCAATCTCAGTGAAGTCAGGGTGTAAATGGGAAACGAAAAAAAAAGTCTGAAAACATCAGTAGTATGTAAGTAGTACAGCATTACTAGAAATAGTAGTGGTGGTAGTAGTAGTAGTGGCAGTAAAAATAAAAATGGATGACCATTACTACACTTTCAGCCCATTTGAAGAAAAAGCCAAAAATCTGAAAGATTTCCATCCCTTCAAAGTAGCTGGAGAGGGACTTGACCCCACAACCATTGCATGGAAATCCACTGTCTTAACCACCAAGACATCTCACCTCCCTGTTCCATAGAGACAGGTGATAAAGTGTGTATATACAACACTCAATATGATGACGATGATCCGTTTGAACAAATGAAAACACAGCTTTATTAATAGTTAAAATATGCAAAAACTGACACTTTATAAATGAGTGAGCAGGTCTCTTTTAGTATTTCTTTATTTATGATATCACAGACATAGCAAGTTGGAAATAATTGTTAACTCTCTGATTATGACCACCACACATGCTGGGGTCAGCAATTCACATTCTTATTTTTTGTATTGACCCAAATAGATGAATCTATAAGGCAGAAAAATTATAACTGTCATAACACTTTTTTTCTCCCAACAATCAATGATTACTGTATCCCTGTGGGTCCCCCTCAGACAAGCATCTAGGTCATAGTAATCGAGTTCCCTTGTGGGTCCCCCTCAGACAAGCATCTAGGTCATAGTAATCGAGTTCCCTTGTGGGTCCCCCTCAGACAAGCATCTAGGTCATAGTAATCGAGTTCCCTTGTGGGTCCCCCTCAGACAAGCATCTAGGTCATAG
>JARBEQ010140709.1:0-13345 GCA_030265355.1 Tritonia tetraquetra | reverse complement strand
CCCGCCCCCCCCCCCCCCCCCCCGGGGGGCACAAATTTAACTTACCTCCTTGAGTATAATACTTAAGATTATTATTTATTATGAAGATTTTTAATCATCGAGCCACAGTGACTTAGAACAGTGACAATACATTACACTGAACTGTCACTATGGTGTTGAAAATCCTTAAGCCAAGCAGCCCACTCACAGTCACAAGCCAGTTTGATTGACATTTTGATTTGTCATGCCTCCAACACTCGTCCAATTTCACCACAGCTCAAGTAGATTGGTCATGTATATTTATACTCCAATTAAATGAGTGGGTCGCTTTACAGACATTGTCAGTCTTTCACTGATGGACAATTGAAATGACTCGGTTCCTGGAACTCGTTCTCAATATTCTTTGGGGTTTATAATGTCCCCTTATTTCATTCATTGTTTTCATGGGTTTTTTCCCCTATGATGCATAATAATTTGTTATGTTGTGAAGACTTATTTAATTTCTTGCCATTGCTAAAAGTTATGTCATATGTCTATCTTAACCCATTACTAGAGGTCAACTAGGTAAAAAAAAACAATTGGGGGGGGGAGTGTAATTAGCATATTCCACCACAAAATAACACTACACTACCTTTGCATTGCTATGGGTGCATTGAATAGATCAAGGTTGTTTTTACCGGGCACATTGTCTAGGAATGGGTTAAGTTTCATGTAATGATTTGTATTTCCGCTATTAGTTTGATGATTGATGTGCATTGTATTATGGGTTCTTGTTTTTTATAAGTGTGATATTTCATGGAGTCTGAGGATGAATGGTTTCAATTTTTCAGCTTGTTCCAAAGGTAATATTTTGGTGCCCTGTTAATGCTGTTTTTTTGTAAATAATTAATTCCTACCACAAAGGTCACAGTGGGTTGATCACCTGCTTGGCTTAATACCTTGATCCAGAGAAATCCGGCCTCATGGTGCTGGCCCTACACTGTAATGGTAAAAGGGAACTGGGTAAGAAGAAAGAAAGTTAATGCTGTTCTATCACAACATTAATCCCATACTTTTTGGGGCATACCGTCTGTTCACATGAATCATAGTCAGCAATGTCCTTTTTTAGGCATTCCGCTGACAGTCTTTTTACATGGAATCAAAGCTTTCTCTTTTTTAGGCATAAAGTCTATTAACATGAATCCAAGCTATATCTTTTTGGGGGCAAAGGGTGTATTCACAAAAACCGTAGTCATGCCTTAATTAGTAGGCATAATGTCTATTCACATCATAAAGCATTATTATATGCTGGAGTGTTTCTTGCCGTGCTGTAGAGAGACAATTTTCTGTAATCCATATTTGTAACAATTGTTACCACGGTGTTATTTTTTTGCCTGTTGTAAATGTAAGGATTAATTTGGTACTAGATTGTTTTAGTTAATTTTGTTAAACTCTGAAAAACTAGTAGTTCCCTTTTGATCCATTTCAATAGTGGATAAGTGTTCTGCCAGAACATTCAGGAACACTTCGGAGGTTCTCTGATTGTAATGAGGTCGGAAGACTAATTTGTTGGATCAAGTGAAATGTAGAGGTCCTGTAATGTCATTAATAAGTCCTGCTAGACTATTTACTACCAATCCTGCAGAAATGCACCTATTGTGAGTTCTTGGCCCTATTTCCAGTTACGTGTCCCACTTAAGACATACCCCCCTTACGTTGCCACAGCTCTGAACCTTAACTGCAAAGCCTTTGCCACAGGTTTTGGGGAAAGTAAGAGAAAACAACCTAGTGCAGAAAAAAAGTCGAATCTCCTTCGACTAGAAGAAATATCACCATGAAATTTTCTTAGCTAGTTTATGAATGATCAAGGGATATGAAAATTTATCTCCATCATCTTTGCCATAATCTTGAAATTTTCACACCGAAACAGCCATACTGTCGGAGAACAAGTTATAGTTCAAGGGAGATCACTCGTGAGATATAATATCTTGTCATACAATTGAGAATTCGCTTCATTTCTCTGTGCAGTGCAGTGGGCTACTATAGTTATCCTTGGCAAAGGCCATGCAATTATTTTGGGTGGCGACGTTAGGGTTAACTCTTTAATATGCCAATCTATAATGTATCATCAATCTGTTTCCATGTCCCCATCTTAGGTCGACGTATGAAAACTTCAATGTTAAGAACTTTTTTTGAAGGGCTAGATAACAATAACTATTTTTATTTACCTTAGTAGTATTGCTTCTACTTCTAGTCTCAATCTCAGATTTAAGTATTACCTTTTTAACTGTTAGAGGAGACAGCAAATGATTTTAAGTTCCAAATTTAGAAACAAAATGTACCCGAGAAATTATAGTAATTAATGAAAATAGCATTGAATGAGACATTCGATTTAGATTAGAGTAGGCTATGTGGGCGTCCCAGCTCATGGTCAAGTCACTTGATTTTGAATGCAGAGGACTGGGATGGAGACCCGTCTTGTGTAGGCTTTTTTTCTCTAGACCTTTCATGGGAGCTTTTGTGGCTCTGCCCTGGAGATTCACATGGAATCTTCTAACGTTTTGTTGAACCGCCTTTAGGGGTGTACAACTTTTAACTTTTAGAGGAGGATCCATGGTCACAGAAACCAAACTATGTTTAGCAGTTCTCCAGGTATTATTTTGTCATTGTAGCTTTCCATGCACCATACTTTGCCCTCCCATTCACCATATTTTGCCACTGGTACTGATAGTAGTACCTTAACTTGGGTGAGTTGAATGATGTTAAACGTGCAAGTTAGGTTATGAAACAGTGGCACTGTATGGTCCATGGAGGGCTAAAGTATATTGCATGGAAAGACCTCCTGTGGTCTTGATGCCTTGCATCTACGTGGTACTGACATGTTTAATCGGCTGAAATTGTTTACTCATTGAGTGATTTCAGAGTGTATAAAACGTGTGAATTGTCTCGTTTTCTCATACGAATGACTGTGTGAAAATGTGATGGATAGAGACCTTATTTGAGAATGTCTGTTTTAATTCACAATCTTTTCATTGTCACTGTTTATTTTGTTTCTGGTGAAGCAAACTCTGGAACTGGAAGCAATTTGTTTGTACTAAATACAGTATATGCCGGATTGTAGTCATTATACTTCAACTTCAATGTTATTGTATTTACACAAATATTCATTGTACTTACTTGATGCTATACATTTTACAGGTTACGATTTGTAATGTCATTTGATTGCTTTATAATGGATTCATTTTTGGGATAAACTTTGACTTACTGATTTGATTATTGGTTGGTATTGAATGTGTTTAGATTTTGTTTTCATTAATGATTCTTTTTAAAAAAAATGATTTCATCACTGGGTTTGTAGTATATTCTTGTTTTGTCCTCTGTGACTGATCGGTTGATCAGTTGGTTAAGTCATATCATTAATTTGATTTTAATACCCTGTCATTGAATTGTAATTGACATTATTTGAAATAAAAGTATTTTCATTTTTCTTACAGTTTTATTGTATTTTTACTTTTTTAACACTAATAATTCAGTCCAGTCCAAGTTGATGTTAAGTTGTTGGCGTCAACAGCTTTACATTAGCTTTTTAAGACTTCTTTGATTGATATATTTGATATCGTGACATATGCCCAAACTAGTACAATTGATTAGATTTTTTCTTCCTTTTGTTTCTCCGGACAATCGTAATATTTATGTGTCGCTTTTATTTATATCTATTTCCCTATATTCACTTTTTTTTCCGTCTCCTTTCCTTTTCTCCAACTTTTTTCTAGTCACTGACATTCTTTCCAACTGACACATTATTACTGTGGTTAATTTCTATCGACAAAAGGATTGCCTTTGACTTGGGCAAACAATTTTGTCATACACTGGACAACGGCTAAACCGAAACTATTGATGAACCGAAAGAAATTGAAATCCCCAATTTTTTTTCCTCATTGTATTTAACTAGCTATACCCCCCATGTAGAACAAGAATGAAGTCAATATAAGTTGGTGAGAAAAATAGGAAAATATAATCAAACGAGAAAAACCTAAGAATCAATAATCATCAGAAATGTGCATTATGGTCCAATCGTCCATGTTGGTTGCACAGATTCATCTCCATGGAATTTAAGGTTAACCATGCCATTTTAAATACACAAGCAGTAAACTGAAACCAAAATAGAATGACTGCTTCTGCCTCTTTCGGTTTAAATGTTGTCTACTGTATTTTAAAATATCTCCAATCTTTGAAAATAAATGTAAAGAAATTATTGTCGCTCTTTGGACAGTTAATAATAATATTATATATCCAAGAATCATAAGTTAAGGAGTGAGGATTTATTTACTGCAATGTTTGTCTGTAAAAAACCTGAAAAGTTATTTACTTTGGCAGTAGTAATAAACAAATCCTATGTTTTGTCATGGACAATGGCTAAACCAAAAATAATAATGAACGGAAAGAAATTGAAATCCCTGTTTTTTTCCTCTTTGTGCCCTAGCGTGAACGGAAACATCCTTTAAACCAAAATAGATTTATTGGACCCTTGGCTTTCATTTTAAATGTTGTCTACTGCAAAAGAATTTGTATTAGTTGTCCTAAGAAATCAGTTTAAGCAGACAACACATTCAATTTGTAAGGACTGGACTGTTTTCATTTTTTAAAATCAGTTTATTTCTATTTCCATGATACAATACAGGTCTATCACATTTAGAAGTGGATTCTTACAATGAATCTAATGCAATATTAAAATGTGAAAGTGGGTTTGTTTGTTTGGGGTTTTTTTTTCGGGGGTAGGGGGGTTCTTTAGTATGTGCAAATGGTTTCAGTCTGGGGGAAATATTGGAGGGGAATGTGTGTCCTTCATGATATAGTTCAGGATATGGTTTCAGTGTTAATCATAATAATACATAGCATTTCTATAGCGCAGTGTTTTAAATATTTTAATTGTGCAATTATGCCGGCAGATCTTAGATTTGGTGCATTGGCACATGTAATTGGTTGGATGCCAAAAAATCATGCTGCTTACCTTCCAAGGTTCCGCCAACAAAATTGCCCAGTGGTAAGAATAGATCTCATCATACAGTCTAATTATGGTGCCATTTTATGAATAGGTGAAACTGCATTGAGATTTTCTTTTAATGTGTTTTCTCAGTTTCTCAGATTATTTTGTATTCAAATTGCAGTAATTTTAATATTATATTGTGCTATGAGGAATTTGGTCATTTCCAAGTCACTCTCCAATCCATTTGCTTTCGGTTCTCTCTATCTCTCTTTTTTTTTCTTTATTGATACTTTGTACAATTCTAAATCTAAAGCTTATAAAAATTTTAATCAGCAAATTTTATAAATTTGAGACCCTATTGATTCAGAATGTTTTGCATACATAGGGATTGATGTAGTAGTATGGCACCATATTAGACTGATGAATTAATGGAATCAAGTTTGTAACTTTTTTTTATATACTCTTGTGATTTCAGAAAGAGAAGGAGCGTCAAATGGTTTTAGAAAAGCAAAAGCAGGTAATTACTGTTTCATGTTTCAATCAAACCTTTGTCAACTAACAGATATTGTTCATCAGGGTCTGGTTCTATCGCTCTCTATTATCAATTTTTGTATGACTAGGGAATTGATAACGTTTCTCGACACCTGAAGATTATTTCATTGCAGGACCCCCTGCTTCAGGGATTTGAACTGTGGACCTCGTGTTTCATGGGCGAGTGTACTGCCACTGCACCACAGAGGTAGTGATAATCAAACATGATGAGCTTAAAATATTCATCTCAGGATTTAATTTTGTTACAAGATGAATTTGAGGAATAGAACGGGTTCTGTAAGAATTTTAGTGGTATCTACTGACCTCTTTCAAAACTAAATAAGGAACTCTACAACAGTATCAGACTTGCTAGCGTTAGGATTTTTTGGGAAGAAGTGAACCAAAAAAATGAGTGTTTGTTTTAAGATTTTGTTAATTTTTAGTTTTGAATTACTACATCAAACACTCTTTTTTACAGGCCCAAGAAATTGTTGCTGTTCCAGCTTCAGAAATTGATAAAATAAAAGCTGTGATAGATCAGTCCACCAAAGGATTTGAGCCGTCAAGGTAAGAAGACACAAAGTTACACTACATTTTCATCTTTTTACATTGGATCGTGGAAGGACTTGTGTGCTCAGGTCTTACGGTAAAAAGTGACTGTTTTATCAGGATCCGTTCTTTGTGGCTTGTTAGACCCAAATTAGACAGGATAAGCCGAGCTGTGTCGTGGCATCTTGTCTGAAATAGAGCAAATGTTTACACTGGTCCAGTATTATAAACGCGTGCTCTATTTATATTGATACCTATTACCATTGGTACCATTTCTGGCAAGGCACCTGACACAGCTCGGCTATACACTGAGCGATTGCGTTGTCATTTTAAAATCTAAATGAGTCGAGTTAAGGGTTTCCGCTTTTTAATTTGATGTGACTTTTGAGACATTTTTTGTAGCATATGCTGAAATTGTTATTTTTGTTTGTATTTTTCAGTTTTCCTGGGAGACATCCATTGGCAGTTCCCTCCGACAGTTACACATGTAAAAAATGTGGAAAGAAGGGACATTTCTTTATAAATTGTCCCAATTTGAAACAGGTGAGATTTTATTATTCAATGTTGGTTTGAGTGAGTTTGAATTGAAATTGGCTTGTTTTGTGTTATTCATAGTATGGATCAATGATATACATTAGAAGTTGCTTGAAGTTAAATTTAATATGGTAAAGTATGAGTCTTGTAAATGGGGATGAAAAAACCTACGCCTCCCTGTCTCTCCACTATTTCCTCCTTTTTTGAGAGAGACCAAGAAATACCCAGACCTGGCAAGCCCTGCTATTTAAAAGGATTGTCCTGGTCTTTTAAACCCTTTTTAACACCATTTCGTTTTTATACCCTTTAATACCCCAACCTTTTTTGGGGATCGCAACTGAAAACAGACCAAAAATTCTTCACAAAAAGTGATTGAACATTCACAAAGCTTTCTGATATGAAAATGGATTTTATTCATTTAATTAGTTTTGCAAAAGATTTGATAGAAAAAATAGTTTGATAGAATAGTAGTTTTAAAAAATTACGCTCGACGAGCTCCGATCAATAGGCCCAGCAAAATTTGATCAGATGGAACGAAAGCTAGCTGTCGATAACACAACACATCCCTGGACTTGGTAAGACACTAGCAAACATAAAATCCACCGATAGAGCGCTAAAAACCTGATTAAATTATCAAATCCTTGTCAAACCATGATGAAAACTAAAATCGTCAATCATCGATTGAACCTGAAGATATTGATAAAATTTGTTTAAAAACAGCCGGAATTGAAGAGCTAGTGACTAAGGTTCGTTTATGTAAAGGAAAGGAAGTGAAAGGAACAACTTCCTTTATAGTGGCTTCGTTCCTGGCCTCCGTTCCTTAGTTTAATTTAGCTATTATCGCTACCGACTTAACAGGGGATTGAGTCTTTTGGCGCTGTTGGTACTTTAAGTGTTAAAACTCACCAAATGGTCTGTTTTCACAGCTTTTTATGAATAATCCCATTATGGGGGGTTTTCACCTTTTCATTTCCCCTCCCTCTTTCTCTCTATTATTGTCCTGTTTTACCATAGTCATTGGTGCATTGTGAAAGTATTCTGTTATAAACATACATATTTTGTCTTTATTATACAAAAAAATAGGAGGATCGAGTGATGGAGCCAAGAGTAAAGAGAACTACGGGGATCCCCAGTACTATGTTGACTTTAGTAGATGACCCCCTTCACCCTGGAGCCTTGCTGACCAGTCACGGGCAATTTGCAGTGCCCACTGTTGATGTGTAAGTCCTTTTTCGAGGGGTGATTGTCAGAAGGTGTAGGTCTATATGAATATGTATTTGCTGAGCTCTGGGGACGTTGCAGCTTTGTGGTTACGAGTTCCCTTCGTGCGCAGAAGGTCCTGTGTTCAAACAGCGACTTTCTCTGAGTTTTTATGGCTCGGACCCTGTAGATTCCTCATAGAAGACATACTCAGAAATTGGAGGTCCTGCACTTTTTGAGTTATCTCCCACCTAACCTAAAGATTTCAAGTAAACTCTCAATTGATCACTTAGCCTCAATTTCATGCTTTTGATCAGCTCGCCATTTTTACTTAGAAAGGCATCATGTCCACATCACCTTGCTTGCCATTTATCTTCATTTGAATGCTTGTATATCTTTTGTGTGTCTTTTTTGTGATTTTAGCTCGTGTTCCCTTTTTTTTTTTAAGTTCTAAATTTTGAGGTTAAAGGCCCTTGTTAACACTTTAAGGCAAAGGTCACATCTCCAGGGCAGAGCCATGAAAACTCTGAAAGGTCCCGAGAAAAATTCCACACCAGGTGGGACTTGAACCCCGGTCCTCCGCGTCCAAAGTCTAGTGGCTTGACCACTAAGATAGGGACACTCCCCCTTGCTCACTTTACTTTTCTTTTCAACTACAAAAAAGTTATATGGCACACTGAATACATATTTGCATGATTTATCCCATTTTGGGAGAATTAGAATGCAGGGTCTTACATACATGTCCTATTTCCATCACAGAGAAGGCTACAGGGAGAGCAAGAAAGATCGTCCCCCCTTCCTGCCTGGTGAGAATCAGGCACCTGTTGCAGAGAAAAAGAAAATTCCCCAGGAGTTGCTTTGTCATATCTGTGAAGATTTGTGTGTTGATGCAGCCATTGCTCCTTGTTGTGGAACAAGTTTCTGTGATGAATGTAAGTTTATTTTAGAATATATATGTCCTCTTCTGATGATATCGTCATTGCTATTATTGCCAACTGTTCTGTGTTTGGTTTTTAAAAGTTGATTGGTAGCTATAGTATGGCTTTCAGATAAATTGCCTGAAGAGAAAGTCAGAAGTTATAAACTTTGTTGTATGTTAAGCCGTAGGAAAACAATATTTGACTGCAAATGGAAAAGAGATGTCATTAGAACCATCGTTTGAAATGTCTATGTGTTTGGGAATAAAAGAGGTGAGGAAACATGTAAACTTCCAAATTGGACAAAGCACAGGGATGTAGAACGTTTCGGGCAACAACGTCCTTCCTCTGCTAACAGACAACAAACTCGGAACCTGTAACATGAAAATGGGTAGAGAGATCTTAAACAAGTCGATTAAGACCTGTCACCAAGAGGGGTATAACCAAACTGACTGGGAAATGAGAAGACGAATTTGGGACAAGAGGGGTAGAGATAACGAGTTTCATAGCCTGGTGAGAGTATTAATTTTTTTTTTTTTTAAACGGGATAATGACAGCAGAAAGATTAATCACAATTGTAAAAAGATACTACGGGTGGCGCGATGATGGTAATGCTCATGATAATGAGGGTGAAGTACTGGTAATGAAAATGACGTGATCAATTTTCTGTTGAGGCCTTGCGGAGTGAGGCAACCTTTTTCTCCGGTTTCCCTCCGTGACAGTTACTTCCATATCTGAGGTACCCGCGTTGTTAGGGCGGTTAAAGTATGTGGCCACTGGTTTCTCCAGGTGGCTCACAATACGATCCCCGAGTCTTTGACCGGTTTCTCCGATGTAACATGTAACATTGATGGCATCGTTTGCACTGAATGGCATACGTCAGATTGTGATCAGTACATGTGAAGCTCAGTCTAACGCGCTCTGAGAAGGTGATAGAGTTTGTATCACTGGGATAGGGGCACGTCTTGCAGATCTTTCAGTTTGTTGTCTGTTAGCCGAGGAAGGGTGTTGTTACCTGAAACGTTCGCTGTGCTTTGTCCCACTTTGAAGTTTACACATTTCCTTTCCTCTTTTATTTATTGATTTTTAACTTTCAGCTGCTTTCATTATTTGTTTGGGAGAATGTTGATTTTCAGAAAACCTAAGAAGGCTATGAATGAACACCATTCTGCATAGGCAGACCTACATAGTTTCTGTTTTTTTCATTGGACAAGTTCTATTGCTTATAATTTTACTTATCTTGGTAGGTTTACGTGAAGAGCTATTGGACAGTGAAGATCATCAGTGCCCATCGTGCCATGAAAGTAATGTATCGCCTGATCGAATTGTGGCCAATCGTTCTATGAGGCTTGCTGTTACCAATTTTCTCAATGACACTGGATACACAAAGGTTAGTGATATGTATATAAAATGTATACTCAATCAATGATTTCTTTCTAAGATTATATTATTGTTAAATAAGTATTACAGTCAAAACCATTTATAGCAGGCCCTGATGTAACAGGGATCCCACTATAACCAGGCTTTTTCAAATCCATAGTTTTTCTTCCTCATTATCTTTGTCTTTAGTAAAATATATCGGTTATAACAGGGCCCTATGAAACCGAATCTTTATAGCAGGATGCCAAGACATGGTCTAGAAACAAAAAACCTGTTCTTGTGTTCTTTTGACACACAGTGTAGTCTGGAGTGAAAGAAACCACGATCACATGAGTGATGCTAATGCAACCAATGCTATTGTAATGCTATTCCAGTGAGGGCACTCGAAGGAACAGGGCATGGGAGGAGGCTCTCCTAGTGTGTGTACATTGTTCATGCTGACTGATGATTGGGCTTTTTAAAAATTCCCTTAGATGTCTGTTATAACAGGGATTTTGCTCTGGTCATGCAATCCCTGTCATATCAGGTTTCCACTGTGTGTCTATTGTTTGCAATGGCGATGATGGTTAGTTGTATTCCCTTCTCATTACGTGTCATCTCATTTGACTCCAAGGAATGTCATCAATATAGCTATCTTGCACCGAAACTGAAAGTACACATTAGGTCATTTTGCTAAGAATTGAACTAATAGTTGTATAAGGCTTGTCTTTTACCTATATGTGTGATGGTCCACGAAAACCGCGGAATTGACGCAAATTACGTAATTGAGATGGAGGCTATTTTAATCAATTTTGTGGTCAGAGTTTTGAGTTTTTCGTTGCATTGTGTTCTACAATCATTAATCTATCGACTCTGAAATTATTAAGCTTGGAAAATAACATTAAATAAACTTATTTTGACGATCTTTGATGCCTATACGGGATTCAAAACAATCCATTCATTTGTGTGCATCATCTTTATCAGCCTTTTTCTCAAAAACACTATTCCTTGACATTCAACATTTAAAAAATCATAAAAAATAAACTGCTCAAGATAATTTCAAAATTTAAAAAGATTGTAATCAACAGACTTTGTAGATTTTAAACATATCAATATCTAGAAAAGTATATTTTTGCTTCAATTCCTCCCTTTTCCCTGATCACCACACATATGTCACATGTGAATAGTACTAAGGAGCTCTCTTTTTGTGTGTGAAATGATCAAATGCTCATTTCTTGTGTGCAAGAAGGAGTTTTGGCTTGATATTAATTTTCCCTTTTTTTATATTTCAACCAGGTTAAAAGGAGGCGTTCAAATTCTGCTTCAGGAGATGCAGGATCAAATTTACCAACATCCCCTGAGCCTTCGTCTCTCCTGCCATCTAATCCCCTGTTGGGAACTATATCGAATGCTGTCGTCAGTACGTCTGCCTCTGTTTCCGGTATGACTGCAGCTCCTAGTTCTGTCCCAACCAGTCAAATGACCAACACTACCACATCTTATTCCAGACCCACGGGAGGAGAGGATAATAACAGTACTTTCTCATCCTCTCAGATTCACAGTATTAACACTGCTCCCCATCATGGTTACAAGCCTTGGAATCGCGTCTATAGGTAAGACTAAATTGCATTGTTTTTGTTGTTTTTAAAAATGTTATTACACTACAGTCTCCTTAAACTACACTCTTGTTCTTTCTTTCTTTATCAATAACCTTTTTAGTACCTTTCGGTGTAAGGTACTCTTGTTTAAGATGCTCAAAGGCGCTTGACAATGCCATCACATAACAATATTGAGTAAAAACAAACAATTCACTTCAGTATATTTACTATGTATCACTAAAATCGTAATTAATCCTTTTTTGTCGGTCATTTGATTACTTTGATATATTGACCTTCCACTGACCCATCACATCTAGTTGTATTGTATCAAATTCTCTTGTGCATGCAGACCGCGATATGACCAGCCTCCTAGACAGATGCCTCGATGGAATGCACCTATGAACATACCTCCCCCTGCATTTACTTCAGCAGCTTCTATAGCTGCAGCTGCTCCTGCTATGGCAGCTGCCATGGCCACCCTAGTAAAACATCGTTTTGGACACCCCATGATGGCTCTTCCACCATTCCCAGCAGGTTAGTCTTTAGAATTCTACTTCTTATCATCAGAGTGTAAAGTAATTCAGCTTCCTCTTTTATTTTCTCTCACTCCCTCTCTCTAAAAATATTATTTTATTTTATTTTTAAAGACCGACAACTTGTGTGTGGTCACTTAAAAGAAGTTACACTCTTCAACAATTCATTCATGGCTTCTCTTGCACATACATTCCATCTTGAGCAAGATGGTTGTGAGTGCTAAAGTTACATAAAATAATTGACTGCATAATATATTGTTATGTTGAATATCATCTGAGCCAGGATTGAAAAGGCAAGGGTTATGGTATACTGTGTGTACTGGTTTGTTATTTAAATGTATAGAAAGTGTTGGGAAGCAACAATCTTAAGGGTTATGGTATACTGTGTGTACTGGTTTATTATTTAAATGTATAGAAAGTGTTGGGAAGCAACAATCTTAAGGGTTATGGTATACTGTGTGTACTGGTTGGTTATTTAAATGTATAGAAAGTGTTGGGAAGCAACAATCTTAAGGGTTATGGTATAATGAGTGTACTGGTTGGTTATTTAAATGTATAGAAAGTGTTGGGAAGCAACAATCTTAGGCACAAGTGGGAAGTCAAATGTAAAGATGGTTATTTGTAATTACCCTCTCCACAATTTTTTTCTTCTTTCCTAGGTATGGGAAACTATGCGGAGCGTTACATGGGACCAAGGCCACAGATGCCACCAATTAATTCAATGCCTAAGCTGGAGGCCATGCAGCCCTTGTTCCCTCCTAAAAAGAAACCTGTGGATGTGTTTGATTCCTTTGCTGATTTCACCAAGAAAAAGAGCAAAACACCTGAGTTCCACAAGAGGTAGGTTTATAACATTGTAAGTCTATAGAAATCAACATGTTTTATACGATGATGAGGCACCCCAGAAGTTCTGTAAATGGTGCAGACCAGTCATCTTTTTTTGGTAAACTCTTTCATATTTTGCGGTTAAACCTTTAAAAATGGCACTTATCGCTCTTCGCTTTCAAAACCGGGGTCCCAATGGCGCAGAGGTGACAGCTAAAAATCGATTAAGAGTAGGCCGGAAGGCAAAATTAATTCCTACCACAAAGGTCACAGTGGTTTGATCACCTGCTTGGCTTAATGTCTTGATCCAGAGAAATCCAGCACTCATAGTGCTGGCCCTACACTGTAATGGTA
>JARBEQ010140598.1:2761-13346 GCA_030265355.1 Tritonia tetraquetra | reverse complement strand
TGGATCCACAATGCAATGTGAAAACTATAGAGGGATATCTTTACTAAGTGTACCAGGAAAACGTTATGCTAGGATCTGAGAAAATAGGATCAGAAAAATGGAGCAGAGTAAACTGTTTCGAGTATCAAAGTGGATTTAGACCAGGAAGAAGTGTACAGGGGAGGGGTCGCAGTGGTGCAGAGGTACGGTTCTCTCATCAGAAGCGAAAGGTACCGGGTTCGATTCCTGGCAGCGACACTGTCAGATATTTTTCTCCTTGAAACTCAGTGAAAACCTTTATACCACTCCCCTGATCCTATTCGGGTAGGTGGGATCAAAGAACCTAGTCCTATCGGAGACGAGCGATAAACTCGGAGGTCCAGTGTGCACGTTAAAGAACCCTTGACAGTTGAACATCGATAAAAGTAGGCCCTGTCCAGGCAAAATTAATTCCTACAACAAAGATCACAGTGGGTTGATCACCTGCTTGGCTTAATATCTTGCTCCAAAGAAAACCAGCGTCATACACTGTAATGGTAAAAGGGAGTTGGATAAGAAAGAAAGAAAGAAAGAAGTGTACAAGACCATATCCATACCCATATCCAAAAAGTCCACAAGATCTACAGCACAACAGGGAATTAGAGAAAAGAGGTCTGAAAATAGATTCAAAGAAAACAAAGACTATGCTAATTAGTAGAGAACCAAATAAACATGAAATCAAACTAGAAGGAGAGGTATTGAAACAGGTTGATAGCTATAAATACTTATGAGTAATGATCAAGTCAAATGGTAGTCTGAAAGAAGAAATAAATCAGAGAATCAGCAAAGCAACAAGGGTGTAAGGAGCCAACTTGGAAATTCTTTTATTGGTAAGAAAGAGCTAACAACCAAACCCAAAATATCAATTTTTAACTCAATTCATTGCCCAACTTTGATATATGGAAGTGAATCATGTACACTAGACAGTACACAGGCCCGATTTTCGTTCCTCAGCGAGTGCTTAGTTGAAACGAAGAGTATACGGTAAACAGTGGAATGTTAGCAGGGGAGGGGCTGGGCACGGTGGCCGTATTACGTGATGAGCGTTTTCGTTTGTTTTGGCGTGAGTGGTTAAACATATGTTAATTACACTATAATGACCCGTTTGACGCTTTTGAATCATTTTATCAGTGTTCATTTCTTGACAACCGCATTTCATGTTTACTGCTCCGTGCATTGCACAAGTTTTATATTTCATTCACCAATAAATTCATTTCAATTTTTGCGTGTACGATATAATATTATTATTGAGAAAGGTCATTGAGACCTTCGTGACAAAATAATATTATACTATTGAGACTATTATACATGTATATAAGTGTGGTAATGGGTTCGTGGAGAGGCATTTCGGGCCCAAGGTGCTTGTCCCGGTTTCTGTGGTATGAAGGAAAATGCGCGTCACAGTAGCTCAGAGGTATGGCTCTGGCCTTGCAGTTTCAGAAATAAGAGAAGAGAAAGAGGTTTTTTTTTGCGTTGGAGCAACAAAGCAGAGTAGCCTAAAAATAGAACTGGAGAGGCCATGGATCTAAGGAATTCAGACAAGCAGGTGATATTTGAATATCATCCTTTATTGGCACAATACATTGAACAATAGTAATCCTAAAAAGGCTGGTAAATAAATAACCATTCAATCTGGTGAGAGTCAATAAGTATAGGTGGAGTAATTTCGACCCACTGCAGAGGCTTTCCAAATTGTTCACAAAGATAAAACTTTATAATATGATGCTAATTTAATTGAAAAAATGAGGCCATCATTGGTGCTGTATCATATTTTTTCCTACCTGCACAGTGCTGGCTGTGGCTGCAGATGTCAGGGCAGTGACAGGGGAGGTAACCAGACTAATCTGGGCTGGGCCGGAAGCTGTGGAGGTGAGAAGAGTGGAGCTGGCCCCACGTACAGCTGGCGCAGAAGGAACTGTCATGGAAGTGGTCTGCCCTTGGGTGGTGGCAGATAACGTGGTGCAGACTGAAACAGGTGTGACATGCAACAACTGAGATACCTGAGAGCCAGATGAGTTAGAGGAAGCTTGCTGTACCTGGAAAAATGGAAAGAGGAGAAATGAACCATTTATCTCTCAAATAATTCCACAATCATAGGTGCCAACAGCCAATCTTGAAAAAGGAGGAACTCAAAATCTCTAATCAAAAGCGAATACATAATATAGTGGAGTGAAGAATAAAATTATAGACACTGTAGGCGTAAGCAGAATTACGCTAAATAGCACCTGTGCATAATTAGTCGGCCCACTTCTTCCCTAAAAATGGGCATTTATGCTTGAAATAACGCTACACCTGCTAAGAACAGGATTATCAGTTGTGTTGGGTGTGAAAAAAGGCTGAGGGAGGGAGGGAGGCTAAGAACAGGGTTAACAGTTGGGAGGGAGGGAGGGAGGGGAGGGGAGGGAGGGGGAGAGAGAGAGAGAGAGAGAGAGAGAGAGAGAGAGAGAGAGAGAACGCGGCAAGGCCTGCCAACACTAACCAAATTTGGAAATATAGTTTTTAGCTTTAATTCAAAACTCTGAGAAGAGAGGAATACATCTCCCACCACTTTGATTACGTCTGTCGAAAGGCAATTGTGCGTGATTAGCGAGAGTTGAGGGAAAGCGTAAAGGCAAAGGATCACGTGACTCAATAGGAAGCCCACGTAGAAAAAACCCCAAGAAAAAGGAACAAAACAAAACAAAACAAAAAACCCATGAGTCAATAACAGAACCAGAAACTTGCATTGTGACATGGTCCACTGACATCTAGGTTGTGCAGATGTTATCATTTAACAATGTGCCGTTTTAAATACACTAGGGGTTAATCGAAGCATCCTTTAAATTGAAATAGAATGACTGGTCGCTTCTATTTTGGTTTAAACTGTACATTCATGAAATCAAAATTTCATGGAAAATTGATTCTCATTCTATTTCTATCTCACGCTTTATCTTGTACAAATTCCTTTATGGCAGCAACTAGTTTCTACAACAACAAAAATGTCTTTGTCACCTGTATATTTTGTGCTGTGACCAAACTCTGAGCCAAGCCCAGACTCTTCTGCCCTGGCTGCACAGAGTGAACATGAATGCTGCTGCCACCTTCCAGTGATGTGATGTTGGCAGTCTTGGTGGCTGCTACACTCTGAGCTGTAGCTCCAGCTACTGTCAGTCCCTGGGGTGTTGAGCTGACCTGGGTCACGGTGATGGGAGTGCCCGCAGTTAAAGCTTGTTGACCTCCAGAGGTTAAGGATACCTAGAATTGAAAGTTAAGTCCCCGTTTTATTCTATGGTAAAAATTGAAAATTTAAGTTTCAAAGACAAGCAACTGAAAACCACTATAATTCCCTTTCATACCCAGAGGTGGAATGCAAGAAACAAAAGTATGGTTGTACCACCAACTGGACATAATCAGATATGCAAATTATGTTACGTGACCTTGGCGGCCATCTTGGAAACCTAATTAATATGCAGATTTTATGTATTACCATGTATTTTGTCCCATAGTCCAACCAAGAATGGAAATAAAAACTGTTTGAATGTTGGGAATTATCAATTAGTGTTTGTAAATAAACTACTAAAAAAACTGTAGTGTTTGATCTTCATTTATTGAATATTTTTTTTCTTCATTTTGTGAGTAAAATTATTGAGGGACAAAAAAGCCACCACAGGTTGTCATTATTAGTTATGTGTCTTCTACACTGAGATGAAGATTTTATATTCCTGTTGTTTCATATCGTAAGCCATTCAACAGGATTTCCAGTTTCCTCATCATCTAGAATGTTCCAAATCCGCTCATTGTCACCACTTGCACCAATGCCACACCCACTTCTGCCACGCCCCCTCCTACTCCTAGTTTGTTGCTCTATTTCTTCATCAAATATCTGGGGTACCACGAGAACTAGACACTAACTCATGTTCCACGCCCTCATCATCAATACCATTATCAGAATCTCCACTGTCGGGTCTAAAATCATCGCCCGAATCAGAATCATATTTGTACACCTCGCTGTCCAGGCAAAATTAATTCCTACCACAATGGTAACAGTGGGTTGATCACCTGCTTGGCTTAATATCTTGATCCACAGAAATCCAGACTCATAGTGCTGGGCATCGACTTGCTTTTTAAGGAACTGGGTGTCCGGGTTAACTAGATGCAATTAACTGGGTATAATCTGGGTTGAACTTGGATTTTGAGATTTTTACTGTCAAATCCCCCGCCAATCATCTATTTCCCTGTGCTCCTGTTATTACAATGTTTTCAATCAATCAATGAATAGTAAGTAAATAGATTTTACAACAGGTAGTTATAGATATATACAGGTAGTTATAGATATATACAGGTAGTTATATATATATACAGGTAGTTAGTCGATGAAAATTGAAAGCCAAAACAAAATTTTTCGAGCCAACTGGCATTTTTGTACAATTGTTTGGCAAATTGAGCAAAAATGATCTGGTAACCCTGACCCAAAAAGTTGTTTGGATATAAAATTATTTAGATAGTTATTTTGATATAAAATTACCTGTATTCAAAGTCCAAGTCATTTTTCAACCCGGACTTGCTTTATTATTTAAATAAATGTCAAGGGAAGTCATTCAGTATAAGCCTTTTTGTTATCCCCCTTTAGTGTTCTAGTAGTGCCTAGAAATTCGTCTAAGTTGACGTCAGTGACAGACAGACAAGCCAGTCTCCGACTGCCGCCTACACCCCCTTCTCCCTAATAACAATACGTATTATAGGATTTTTAAAAAGTGGATAGTGGCTAATATTTAATTATTTATTTGAGTATGGGTTCAAAAGCGAGTCGAGAAAATGGGTTCAACCCGGGTCGATCCCAATTAACTGGGTTTCCGGGTCAAGAGCAGTAACTGGGTATCCAAATAAATTATTTGGATTACCGCCCAGGCCTAGTGCTGGCCTACACTGTAATGGTAAAAGGGAGCTGGATAAGAAAGAAAGAAAGAATTTTCATGAATTTGCATTTTAATGCTGTCATACCAAAGTATCGCCTTTTGGCGTATGTCGCAACCCATCGGACCATACAAACTGACGCCTTTTGGCATATATCGTAACTAAAGAGTTGAAGACTTTTTAAATGATACAAGAAAACAGGATAGCCCCTTTTAAAAAAGAGGACTTGGCTGGTCTCTGCGTAAATTCTCAATGTTGTTTGATACTTACCTTGGCCACCATGTGTGTAATGGGCTGTCCTCCAGCCTGAGAGACCTGTGTGATGATGGTGGGTTGGTTAGAACCATGGGCAATGATCTGTTTGTTTACTAGGCCAAACTGCTGGAGGATCTGTGGGTTCAGCTTGCTATGATGTGGGATCAGTAATGGGATCTGGCCTGCCTTGCCTGCTGTCAGTCCTAGGGAGAAGAGAGAATTAAAAAAAAAAATTAAATTAGTAATTCACAGCAATGTATCTTGTCATGGTGGAGAGGCTTGCGATATCTGATGATTTCGAGGGCTCTGCCAAATAGGTGTAACCATATTGGAAAGGCTTCAAGTGAAGGTACAGACTAAGTAGATACAAGGTCTCATAGGAGACCGTAGGTGGCAGGCCCATCACCTAGTCCTACCAAATGCCTTTGGTAGATCAATAAAGCAAGCATGAACTTTCTTGTCTATATGTTGCTTCACTTAGTTGCCTGAGAGTATGGATATGTGAGTTACCTTGTGCACTTTATGTGTGATATTTCCTAAGAGAGAGGAACAGAAAAAGCTTGCTTAAGACATTGGCAAGTATCCAACAACTAAAGTGAAAAAGTCTTAAAAGTCTCCAAAGACCAAAGAATGTGTAGCTCTAACCTGTGACCTTTTGCTGACCTCCGATCTTCCTCTGCTGGTGGAGTAGTTGCATTCGCTGCTGCTGGATTTGACTGACAGTGGCAGCACGGGATGCTGGGAGTAAGAAAGATTTCAAATATTAATACAATTAACATAGATGTAAAAACATTTCTACTAACAAAACAACAATCCCATTGATGCCATCATTTACAATAGAATGGGTGGTCACTTCATCACTTTTGTTCAATTTTGTCAAATTTCTACCAGATAAACAATCGCCCATTTAGATGCTAAAAATTTCGAACAAATAACAGGAAGAAATGTTCATTTTGAACAACCCACAATATGCCATTTAATCAAGTCAGACCGACTTATCATTGGTTGTTTCTTTTTCAAAACTTCTAATGCAATTTTGACTCAAATTCTAAGTTGGCTCCTACCTATATTACAAAGTATGTAAGGTGTGTGAGTGTGAGTGTATGTAACATTTCGAAATGTAAAGCGCCACTGAGCATCTACGATGGATAACGGCGCTATATAAGTTAATCATTTACATTACATTACATTACATTACATACCTACAACTGTCCTCTGTTGACCCACACTGATCCCTGTGACTGGCATGGTGATTGGAACTGTGACAGAAGGAGAGGCCGACACAGATTTGACCAGAGCCACCTGGGACTGAGATGTGGAAGCTGAGGATTGACCAACAGCAGTTACCTGTCCTTGAATGATTTGGGCTGTTTGAAGCTGTGAACATAAAGATGAAGGATGTTATAAGAGCAAATAAGAAAAGGCATATAGCACTCAGTTAAAACTCACTTCTGAACATTTACTACATGCTTTATGGTTACTTGCAGTAAAAAGGTTATTGAACTCAAGAAACTGATCATTTTTAGCCTCAAAATTTGGTGTTCTGAACATCCAAGTGGGTAATCCTATGTCGGCAGTAATACTGAGTAGAAATTTAAGTCTCACAGCAGAAATGTCACCAAAGGCAGTACCAACTTCATCAATACTGTCATCAGTGTCATTAAGGTAATGCATGACAAGTGACTGTTACCTCTGTAAATATCATGTCAGCACACTTTAGATATATTATGTGACCCCTCACCATGAGTCACTCTCCTTGAGGTACCGTACAAATTTGAGAATTGAGAAGTGAGTCAAATCAACTCGAGAGTGTTGACAATATTACACCCTTGAGTTATTCTTAAATCCCTCTAACTGTTAAGAGCGTTGAGCTCACAGCTACAGGGATCATTAAACCGCAACAACTCAAAGAGTGTAATATTGTCGACTCTACTCATATTTTGATTGAATTGTCAGATATTAAGATGAGACATGTTACATTTGAAAGGACACAGGTGCCTATATAAACTCTACCTAAAATCAACCCATTAGTATTGCCAACCAAAGTATTGCCAACCAAAGTATTGCCAACCAAAGTATTGCCAACCAAAGTATTGCCAACCAAAGCTTCTACCTGTTTTCCCTGTTGTGTCTGAATCTGTGTCCTCATCCTCAAAGCCTGGAGCTGTTCATGGGGAATGGCTGTGGTCCTCAGTAATCCTGTCTGTTTTCCTTGCAGGATGGACTGTTAAAGAAGGAACAACTTGTCATGTACATACCAGAATAGAGAAGAAATACTTGAGGATGAAAGTTGCATTTCAATGGCTTTATACAAATGCTTGGGAGACAATATAAAAATGTAAAAAACTTACCAAGTGATATGTTGATTCCTACAGAGTAAGTGGGAATCAAATGATATTGCAAGACCAGGGTTTAATGACAAAGCATTACACAACACAAGGCAGATAAAAGGTAAGAGAATGGGAAAGAATTTAATGAAAATAAAAGAGTGGGCATTTGATACCCACCCATTCCGGAGGAAGTTACAGTTACATCACTTGGCAAGTTCGTTTAACTTTTAAACTATGTCTCGCACCTCCACATAGGAGTTGCTCTGTCTCCGCCACAGTTTCCTGTTCATGTATGGGGGCAGCGTGCCAAACAATCAATAATTACAAATAACAATGATGACAAAGAAGGAGGAGGAAAAGAAAGACGGGCGAGGAGGAGGAAAAGGAAGAGGGGAGAGGAGGAGGAAAACCCAAGACACTTACATGTCCCCCTCTGACTGGCACCAAGAGTTGCTGTGTGATGACTTTCTGTGGGTTTTTTAATTGCCCCGCTCGAATTTGTTCAGCTGTCAACAGCTTTTGGGCACGAAGTTGCTGTGCTGTTCCTGGACTGGTCTGGCCTCTGATATTCAATGGATTCTGACGTAGAATGTTGATTTGCTGTGGAGTCAGACTGCGATGAGGGACCAGTTGTGGCTGGAGAGCTGGATTGGATACAAGATGAAACAAGTTTCGAAGTGAAATTAGACAATGTGCTGAACAATCATGTCATCAACAGCTAATGACCAAGATAATGCACCATTTTCCAGACTTGTGTCAAAATTATTTACCCTTTGGTTGCAAAGCCTATTTGAAGTTTTCAAGAGCTTCATATCGAGAATGTTTTTAATATAGCACTAAGTTGTAAAGTGCATAGAGCATTATAAACTTCGTGGATGTCCACTATATAAATGCTATGTTTTACTTTACTTTATTTTTGTTTGGTCATGGATACATGCCTTTATGCATGGACATGAAACAAGACTATAGTTAAACTGGGCATTCTACTTTATGTTTTGATATGAAAATGGTATCGATATGACTTCTGGGCGTAGAGGTGTGACCAAAAAGCACTGTGGTTATTATGAAAGTGTCCGAAAGCACTGCAGCCTTTCAAATATCCTTTTAGGGATTCTCTGCTCATTCATTCTGGACAAACCATCGTAATTGATTTACTTCTATCTTTTGCTCCGAACTGTCTGTTTTGACTTCTCTAATTCAAGTGTTTTAACAACTGATCTCAAAAATGTCATTTCTGTTTCCTGTAATCTACTTTTATCTCTTCTATAAAGTATCAATGTAATAATGTTGGGCAATATACTGAACTAAAAATAGCTTTCTTTTTCTTTTTTTTTTTAAAAGCTAAGCTCACCTCCACTGGTTCCTGAAATGGCTGCCAACTTCTGGGTGGTTAAAGTACCTGCAGACAAACTTGGGGTGGCCACTGTGCTCTGCAAGGCAGAGCGTGCTGCCTGCGATGTGATGCTAACCGTTGTGGACACAGAAGCTCCAACAGCAATGGTGCCAACTTCTTGCATTGTAATGGCAGTAGCACCAGGCACGGAGGCACGTTGGCCACGGATTGTTGGAGTTAGGTTGGCAGAGACAGCCTGAAGTTTTAAAATAAATAAAATATTCTTTAATGTACTATACATGTATGAGAGTCAAGACAGGAGTAAATGAGGGAGAGGGAAAGAGATAAGAACATGAGAAATGGAGAGAAGTGTCGCTAATAGCAAAGGCGAAAGAGAAAGAAACAACTTACAATTGTGCTTGGTAAAGCTGCAGCCTGGTTCATGCGTTTGTTGAGAGCGGCAAAAGTACCCGACTGAAAGCCGGCCGGAGTGTTGACGATGATACTTCCTGTAGCACCAATGGTACGAGCCATGGACACAGCAGTCAGATTAGGGCCAACAGCGACTTTGGGAACTTGACCAGCCTGGAGAGATTTTATACAAATAATGTAACTAAAAGCCCTATTAGACTGTTGGTACAGACAAATTCTAGATTTCCATCAGACCGCAGATTGGTTTTCCTATTACATGTTATAACAAACTGATGGCAATCCAGATCACAAATCACCTACGCTCAACTATCCTTATTAGTACATACTCAAGTTTGTTAAAAATGAAACAGGTCAAATAGCCTACTGTGGTTGACACTTTTTTTAAAAAGGCTGAAAAATGGGCGGTAATTCAATCACTTCCAATGAGTATAAGGAGAGCATGCATGTCAGTCTAGTCGAGGCTATGCTCTATCATATTTATCAGATAAGCGAAAGGATTTCTTACAAGAACAGTGTTGGATGTCACAGATACAATGGACGAGAGCTGTTGCCCTTGGATGGCTGGCGTAACACCGGATGCAACTATTCCTGCTTGTACTGTTCGCTGGACAGCAGTTTGATCAGCATTCTAATATGCGAGAGAAGGAAAAAAAATAATAACATCATTTGTTTCATCCCAAACTTCTTGACAATTTATATATGCAACCCTCCTGACAATTTCAATACTCTAGGTACATTATTAACGAAATGATAAATTTTTTTTCGATACATCCCATTTTACTGTGAGATTCCCCAAACCCCTCAGCAACTAAGGGAATATTGATGCAGATAAACCTCAGCAATTGATATAAACTGGGAGTTCTACCAATCTGGGCATACATAAAACCTACGTGAATCATATATTATACATAACTTACACTCACATACAATGCTGTAGAATAATACAATGAACCATAATTAAAACATGTTTAGTTACAATACCACAGGGTCAAAACATGGTCACATACACTATTCTTAATCAGAAGTGAATCAAGCAGTAGTGTATGAATGAGGCTGTGACAGAAGGTCGTGCCACAAAAGAATAAGAACACAAAATTGCGTTATGATTTTCTTCTGTTCAATCTGGTCTCAAAAACTGTTTTTGTCACAGAGTGGTAATAACCTCAGGAGAAAATAGGGATAATCTCAGACACTTTGGTTGAAAAGTGAATTTTTTAGAGAAGTTTTGGTGTGTCAAAATGACCAAAAACTCATCCCCGTTTTAAAGGCCAGTAGGTAACAGTAACAGGAACCAGCCGGCCCGGTGGGGGGGGGGGGGGGCGGG
>JARBEQ010140487.1:0-11331 GCA_030265355.1 Tritonia tetraquetra | reverse complement strand
TTTAACCCCCCCCCCCCCCCCCAAAACAAAAACAAAAAAAAAAACAAAAACAAAAAAAAACAACAACAACAAAAAAAACAAAAAAAACCCCAAACAAACAAATAAAAAAAACACCAAAAAAAACCAACACAGCTTGCCATTGAGGTGTAGGGCCAGCACTAGATTTCTCTGGATCTAGATATTAGGCTAAGCAGGTTGTCAACCCACTGTGACCTTTGTGGTAGGAGTTAATTTTGCCCGGACAGCGGCAATGTTCAACTGCAAAGAGTTCTTTAACTTGCGCAACGTGTACACGGGAGCTCCGAGTTTATCATCCGTCTCCGATAGGACTAGGTTCTTTGATCCCACCTACCTGAATAGGATCAGGGGAGTGGCATATGTAGGTTTTCACCGAGTTTCAAGGAGAAATGTGTCGTTGCCGGAATCGAACCCGGTACCTTTCGCTTCAGATGCGAGAACCGTACCTCTGTGCCACTGGGACCCCTCCGCACGGCGCTTGTTTTTATTCGCTTCCCCTTACCAATTAATTTTTTTTCCGAGCTACATATTATTATTGAAGCAATGGTTGAATGAATAACACGCCCTTTTAGTTAGGCAGTCGTATATTTTAATCATTTAAAACTACACGCCAATAAATCAATTTGCACATGTCGTGCACTCACTGATATACGGGCACCAATCAAGTGTAAAGGAGGATGTTAAGAAACCACCTCAATTTTTTTTTCTTGGCAGCCAATCGACGCTTGATCATTTTTTTAAAGAAAAAGAAATAACAAACAAACACAGACAAACAAACATCGGCCATATCGAAAGACATCTTATCACTTCATGAGTATTTAAATTTACGTCGACACAGTCATTGCAGTCCCCATTATATTCGCATAAATCTTTTCAGTATTTCTTTTCGTTCTGCATGCTCCTTGTATAATTTTTGTAATAAGTTCTCAAGTTCAGATTCTCCGCCCTTGGCAACTCATTGGTTATATCAAAGACATTACCTCCGACTTATTATAGTCCATCTCCGATAGGATTTGATTCCATATGCAATAAAAACCCTGAAAAAAATGAAATGATTCGAACCCAGGATAATTTGTGCACAAAGCGAATGCGTTACCGCTACGCGACGAGACCTCCGCTTCGTGTACAATAATTCTGTACAATGCATATTTTATTTGTAATAATAACAATAATAAAGAAAACTTATATAGCGCCTATTAATGCATAATTCTCTAAGCGCTTGACAAAGCTAATTCAATCGACAAACATTCAAATGACAAGCATAACAACTGACAGACATCTATCATACATTCACTAAGCTAATACATGTCCATAGCTATAACAGTAAAACTAGGTAAATTAAAGCAAATATTATCACAATAGTCATTTGTAGTAACAAGGTTATTGAATGTTATAGCCTGATAAGAATTTTGAAGGAAACCCGTTGCTTCATTTTATCCTCAACAAGTTCGCCGAAATACTATCGAGATGGCATATAGAAACGTTAATTTGGGATATTTTAACGAATTTTACGCAACGACTATAATGAATATAACTACGCGGTTTTGTATTCGGGGCATTCGTAGTTGAATAGGTAAGTCACCCTTCCACAGAGGTTCGGGGTTCAAATTCTGGTCTGTGTATGATTTTGTTATCAGCGTCATCAAAGTGGCCATTAGATGTCCCGATTATCTTCCCCGAAGAGTTATACCAGCTTCCCATTTAAAACAAATACAATACAATGAGGGCTGCTGGGAGTTGTAGACCAAAAGGTAAAACAATAAAGAAAATGTATAACTTCCCAATGGACAAAACAAAATTACAATTTTGTCCATTTTGGAAGTTATACATTTTCCTTACTTTTTTTTACCATTTAAAACAAAGAAATTAACATTACGTGAGCATATATTGATATGAACCGCCCAAAGTGGCAAATTCTCCCATTTCTTACACAGCTGAGGAGGTGACCAGAAGGGCTACATTAAATTGTTTATTGAACATGCTTATGATTTATACTGTTTTGTCTGAAATTCTTTGATCCAGAGGATTTCCAACCCTGTGTTCAGCCATGCTTGGTGGTCGGGGTGCCTGAATTTATACCGGGTATCTTGTGCGCCTTTTATGGCTGAACATAGGGTTGCCCCCAACGCTGCTTTGCGGTATTAAATGGGATTCGATCAAACAAACAAAAATTAATATGAAAAAAGACAAATAGAGGACATTTCTTCTTCTCAATCTTTATTTATCTTCTCGTCGTTATGAGTGCCAGCGTTGTTACAGGTATTTCCATTAGGCTATTACAGTTTTCTTTACGCACTTTCAACCGGGGGATTGTTTTGATTGGTCACGCCTTTCGGGATTCTTGCAGCCGAGTTGTCTGAGTTGCTTGAGTCACGGTTGACGTCTCCAACAGCAGTAGTGTTGTTAGAGTCACGGGTGATGTTTGGAGTAGCAGTATCGTTGTTTAACCCACTTGTGACATTTGCCGCAGAACCAGTAGCATTGATGGCAGAAGTGTTGAAGTTGTTCGTGTTACTGGTAATATTGGCAGCAGAATTGTTGAAACCGGTAAAATTACTGGTAACATTGGTAGCAGAATTGTTGGAGTTACTGGTAACATTGGCAGCAGAATTGTTGAAACCGGTAGAATTACTGGTAACATTGGCAGCAGAATTGTTGAAACCGGTAGAGTTACTGGAAACATTGGCAGCAGAACTGTTAAAACCGGTAGAATTACTGGTAACATTGGCAGCAGAATTGTTAAAACTGGTAGAGTTAGTGGTAATATTGGCAGCAGAATTGTTAAAACCGGTAGAGTTACTGGTAACATTGGTAGCAGAACTGTTAAAACCGGTAGAATTACTGGTAACATTGGCAGCAGAATTGTTGAAACCGGTAGATGTACTGGTAATATTGGCAGCAGAATTGTTGAAACCGGTAGAGTTACTGGTAACATTGGTAGCAGAACCGTTCAAGTTAATATAGTTACTGGTAACATTGGCAGCAGAACTGTTAAAACCGGTAGAATTACTGGTAACATTGGCAGCAGAATTGTTAAAACTGGTAGAGTTAGTGGTAATATTGGCAGCAGAATTGTTAAAACCGGTAGAGTTACTGGTAACATTGGTAGCAGAACTGTTAAAACCGGTAGAGTGGCTGGTAACATTGGTAGCAGAATTGTTGAAACGGTAGAGTTACTGGTAACATTGGCAGCAGAATTGTTAAAACCGGTAAAGTTACTTGTAACATTGGCAGCAGAATTGTTGAAACCAGTAGAGTTACTGGTAACATTGGCAGCAGAACTGTTAAAACCGGTAGAGTTACTTGTAACATTGGTAGCAGAACTGTTAAAACCGGTAGAGTTACTGGTAACATTGGCAGCAGAACTGTTAAAACCGGTAGAGTTACTGGTAACATTGGTAGCAGAATTGTTAAAACCGGTAGAGTGGCTGGTAACATTGGTAGCAGAATTGTTGAAACCGGTAGAGTTACTGGTAACATTGGCAGCAGAACTGTTAAAACCGGTAGAGTTACTTGTAACATTGGCAGCAGAATTGTTAAAACCGGTAGAGTTACTTGTAACATTGGCAGCAGAACTGTTAAAACCGGTAGAGTTACTGGTAACATTGGCAGCAGAACTATTAAAACCGGTAGAATTACTGGTAGCAGAACTGTTAACGTTTTTACTCTTAATAACAGGTTTGGGAGCCTTAGTAACTTTTACTTCATCTTCTTTTTTGGATTGATTCTTTCCTTTTTCCTCATCATCCTTGGTGATGGGCGTGAAGCTCACCTCAATTTTTTTCTCCGTGGGGATTACGTTTTTAGCATAAACCATGACTAATATTTCTTCACCAGCATCATTTACTTTCTTAAATGGAGAGCTCAATGAATTTTGCAGGCAGGCTGCTCCTAGAATGACAAGAATGATGTATTTGTCCTGTGGATGGAATTTGAATAGGTATTTGAGCTACATGTTTACGAATATACAGATGAAAACATATGCTATCCAAAGCTATGTCATCACCTCTGGTAATGGAATCTTAGATTTCGCTTTTAAAATAACTGATTTTTGTTGTCACGAATAGTTTTGATGGGTCATTTTAGCATCAACCTGTGGCCCTCAAGAATTTACTGTTGTATAAAAAAAATGCCAAGAGATACACCAAAAAAGGTTCTAAAGTTTGAAGTTTAACACATAACGGTCATATCAAAGGCTGTTGAACAGGACTTGAGAAGATGCCACGTGAATCTTCAGGGCAGAGCCTTGAAAACACTGAAAGGTCAAGAGAAAAAATTCCGCACCAGGCGGGACTTTAACTCAGGTCCTCCGCGTCCAGAGTCCAGGGGTTTGACCACTGAGCTAGGGACGCCCCTAGAGATACATCGTCACATTTTTTATTTTAGATACACGCCACGTGACCCTCTTTTCACTTTTAATTCTTCATCCAGGGTGACCGGATGTCTCCTTGTTCATAGCTTACCACTGATTTGACTGTTGTTATTCTTTTCAGATATCATTATCTAATGTCGAGGCGCCGGTGATCGAACGGTTAGCACGCTGAACCGGTCAGCGTGGTCAAGCTACATTGATCGTGATCAGTGTCTGGACGGGTGACTACTCGGGCGCTGTGCCCTTAGGTAGGGCACTTAACTCTGCTTCCTCACTCGACTTAGGTGTAAATGAGTACCCGGTCGAGGACAGCGAACGATCTTGTCAGAATGCTAGTGCTGAACGCCGAACAGGCAGCTCGCACTGTATACTCCTCGTGGAGTTGAGAAGGATACAGGAGTGTTATCGCCTGCTGGGGGTAAACTATACATTATGAAGCGCATAGAGGATGATGAACTTCGTGGATATGCGCTATATAAGTGCTATGCTTTACTTTAAAGCCTGTGTTTTAGGGAGTTGTGAACAATGGAGTAATACGAACCCTCCCGCACTTCTTAGGCACAACATTTTAGCTATGCTTTAATTTTTACTCTAATATCTGTGGTCCTTTGCGTGTTCTTTGTTTTCCTCAATCTCCGCTAGAAACTGGGTTGATATGATATCCTGCAATTGACCACCCATCCAGCGTCCTATCCACAAAATGTAAAATTGTCATTGTTCCGCGTCAGGTTTTGAAAACCAGTTTTAAGCATGGTCCTGTCATAATCGAGGCTCCTAAGTATGCCTTGAAAAATCCCCAGATTGCATTAAATCCCTTATCACAATTTACAATCCCCACATACTTTAAGATCGTCCAACTCTTTGCTTTTACAATCAAAACGGCCAAAGACCAATATCATAAATCGTCCTTTTAGTTACGGCTCCCCTCAGGTATGAAACGCAATATCCCATGAATCAAGAAGTTCCCCAAGAAAAAAACAAAAACGGAGTTATTTCGGAATGTGTATGATTGATTGAGACATTTTATCTTATTTTTCAAATTTTCATCCACTTTGATCAAGTAAAGCGTCTACGAGCATACGCTATGATGGATGTGTCCGTAAACAAATGAATATCATTATTAGCTTTATTATTATTATTATTTTTATTATCATCATGTCATTAGAAGAATTGAATCTACAGGTCGGTGCTAAACTAATTTTAGTAACGACAAGCTTTTTAGTTTCATATTACTACTACTACTACTACTACTACTACTACTACTACTACTTCTACCACTACTACTACTACTATTACTACTACTACTACTACTACTTCTACTATTACTACTACTACTACTACTACTATTACTACTACTACTACTATTACTACTACTACTACCACTACTACTACTACTATTACTACTACTACTACTACTACTACTACTACTATTACTACTACTACTACCACTACTACTACTACTGCCACCACCACTACTACGACTACTACTGCTGCTACTACTACTACTACTACTACTACTACAACTACTTCTACTACTACCACTACTACTTCTACCGCCCCTGCTGCTGTTACTACTACTGCTGACCGTGGCAATTACTAGAAACAGGCAAAGTAAACGACTCGCAGTACTTTACAAGGCCATAAACAAACAACAACTGGACATCACTATCCCACCCCATTTCACTACCCTGCCCCATAATCACGCCATAAGGAATTCCCACCCCTTAAAGTTCAAACAGCCATTAGCCATAACAGACGCCTATCGATTCAGTTGTTTTTTTTTTCCCAGCGACACTAGCGCAATGGAACAAGTTACATACAGGTACTTATAGACGATGACAACATAAAATCATATAGAAGGGCTTTGATACTATGGAGTGTAAATGCCCTTGTATCTGTGTTTCAATATTTTATAAAAATATTATGCGCAGTTTGTAAGATTTACGGTCATGGGCGACTATGCCTCTTGCATCTTATAATAAATAGAAATAGGAAAAATAGATAGAAATGCAAAGTGCTCTAAGGTAGAAAGTTCCTCAATGACCTGGTATCAAACTCCGACAGGCTTCATTGTACAAACAGCCATTTGCTGGAGCCTGACACAAAATCATTAATGATAGAGTCATCTGGTAGATACGTTTTGTTTCTTCAATAAACTCGTACTTAATGCAATTCACGCCCTATACCCACGCGTCCACAATCGTGAACTAACACCATATTATTCTGATACATACAATGTACAACTTTGAGCACGTTGAAAAGTATGTTGTGCTTTTGGCAGTTTAGGGGGACTTCACTTGTAAAAAAATGTAAAACTCCATTATCAGAAAGAATTATATTTCAGAGAACGTTAAAATTCGATTATAATCCTAAATCTAATTTTTGGAAAGGGTTAAATCACAAGGAATGCTATCATTGATCTTCAAATGTTAATAGCGACAAAAAAAATGTAGCCTTTACCTTTTGGCTGACTTCATGAAAATAACATTGTGTCTCTTATCAAAATGTTCTAGAATACAATGCAACTGGTATTCTTTTCTCGATTATGTGAAATACAAACGAATGGGGGCCCAGAGAGCGTGTACAAAAAGGTATCATTTGCTAATTTTCGTCGTTATTATTATTGGGAAGAAGAAGAAAACGGGAAGGAGGAAAAAGACAAAGAGGAGAAGGAGTAAAAGTAGAAATAGAAAAATAGGAGAAAGAGGAGGAGGAGGCCGAAAAGAAGAAGAAGAAAAAGAAAAAGAGAAAGAAGTAGGATTGTGATAATGCACGCCTTCCCTCGTAAGAGCTCAAGGCCCATAAACAATATTAGTTTCACTCACCATGGTATGCTGGTCTGTACTTGAAGTTGCCGACGAAATGAAATTGAATTTGCTTGGATTACTTCATGATTTATACTTTTTGGGCATCCGTTAGGGATGAACCAACTCACAGCCAGATGTTTGTGGTAGGGAAAGGAGGGGGGGGGGGGCGAATGCGCGTGTTTTTGTGTGTTTTGTGTGTTTCGTTTTGTGAATGAGTGAATACAAGAGAATGAAATGGCGTGAGAAAATGTCAACCATGTCACATTCGTTAGAAATACGATACCTTTTCCATGACCATAATAAGAATATATACATCCGAGATATACAACTCAAAGGTATTGAATGAAAATCGTGAAATCATCTTCCGGTGAAAATTGAACACCGGAAGTTCATAAGTGACAAACCAAACGGTGACTTCCTATCTTACCCTCATTCCTTAAAAAAAACCTTCACTGATGACCGAAGTAGATAAATAGATAGATAGATGAGAGATAGAAAGATCGATGAGAATAGGTCAATTCTAAATAGATAGATATATAGACGAGAGATAGATAACCGATAATTAGATGAGATGTAGACAGAAGAGAGATAAAGATAAGATATGAATAGATGGATAAGATATACATGGATAGATTATAGATAGATTGATATATAGAAATATAGAAAGATCAATGTGAATAGATAGATGGAAGAGAGAACGGTATGATATATAGATATATAGATTAGAGACAGAAAGATCGATGGGAATAGATAACTCATAACGAGATATATAGATGAGAGATACCTATAAAGATAAACGATAGATAGATAGCAGATAAAACAACCCTAGAGCCTTAGGACCCACGAGGGGGTGGGGGGGTTGAATGGTTCCAGTAGTGAGAAGCGGACAAGCTTGTTTGTTTGTTTGATCGAACCCTATCAATACCGCAGAGCAGTGTTAGGGTCAGCCCAATGTTCTGCCATAAAAGGCACACAATATATACGCCATAAATACAGTCACCGCGACCACCAAACACGACTGAACACAGAGCCGGAAATTCTATGGATCAAAGAATAGTAGTTGATCAGACCACTGTGTCCACAACTCTTTACTGGCACCATGAACAATACAATGAGCGGTATCAATAAAAGGCAGGCCAGTAAACACATTACTGCTGCCCTTGTGGGTACCCCTCAGCAATTGATATAAACTGGGAGGTTCTACCACTCTGGACAGGACAAGCGACAATTTTAATTTGTGGATAGCATGCTGGCCTATCGTAATTCCATTTTCAACTATATGGTTTTAGAAAAGGATCTGAGATAGATCCTGGTTTGCAAGTACATATGATCATAACATGCATTTCGAAAATGAATCCATACATTTTAAAAGTAAAACACACACACGGTTTTGGAGTTTTTGTCTTCTGATATTTGATGTCTAGTCATAGTATATGGAATGTGTTTAATACTTTCTTTCTTATCCAGTTCCCTTTTAACATCACAGTGTAGGGCCAGTACTATGAGGCTGGATTTCTATGGATCAATATATCAAGCCAAGCAGGTGATCAAACCGCTATGACCTTTGCGATAGAAATTAATTTTGCCCGAACAGCGGCCTTGCGCCTACTCTTATCGATTTTAAACTGCCAAGGGTTCTTTAACGTGCGCAACGTGCACACGGACCACTGAGTTTATCGTCCGTCTCCGATAGAACTAGGTTTCTGTGATCCCACCTACCTGAATAGGATCTTGGGAGTGGCATTTAGGTTTTCACCGAGTTTCAAAATGTCGCTGCCGGGAATCAAACCCGGCACCTTTCGCTTCAGAGGCGAGAACCGTACCTTTGCGTCACTGGGAACCCCTGTTTAATACTTTTGGGATGTCAAATAACGGCTATGAACACTTCACTCAAAGATTTAAAACAAAAATTACTTTATTCATTGACAGCACTCCAATATCTGCATACCACATGTTGCTCCACACACTCATATAGTAGGGAGTGTAAGTATGAAAACATATAGTAATAATAATAATAATAATTCATTTAATATAGCGCCGGAAATCCACTAGAGGTGCTCAGAGGCGCTTTACATAATCAAACAATCATAACAATACATTCACACACACACACACACACACACACACACACACACACACACACACACACCTACACACACAGTTGCAAACAACTAAAGACTTATTTTTAGATTACATAAAATACATTAAAACTGGTAGTACATATCAAAAGTGACGGGGTAAAATGCAAAATAAATTAATAATAATAATAATTAAGGAAACAATATAATGATTGTATACATAATATCATTTTGATAATATCAGCAATAATAACAATGATATTGGTGATGATGATGGTAATAATAATGATGATAATACAGATTATAATAGTGATGATGATGATGACGACGATGATGATGATAATGACGACGATGATAATGATGATGACGACGATGATGATGATGACGACGATGACGATGATGATGATGATGACGATGATGATGATGATGACGACGATGACGATGATGATGATGACGACGACGATGATGATGATGATGACGATATGATGATGATGACGACGATGATGATGATGATGATGACGACGATGATGATGATGATGACGACGATGACGATGATGATGATTATGACGATATGATGATGATGATGACGACGATGACGACGACGATGATGATGATGATAACGATATGATGATGATGATGATGACGATGATGGCGACGATGATGATGATGATGATGACGATATGATGATGATGATGATGACGACGATGACGACGACGATGATGATGATGATGATGACTATATGATGATGATGATGATGACGATGATGACGACGATGATGATGATGATGATGATGACGATATGATGATGATGATGATGACGACGATGACGACGACGATGATGATGATGATGACGATATGATGATGATGATGACGATGATGATGACGACAATCATCATCCCCATCGTACTATAAAACAGGTAAAGGCGAATGTTTAGACCCCTTTTGTGTTTTAACCCAAGGGCTTATCAATTCTGTAAAAAAAATAACAAAATTGCGTGGTCGCCCACATGAGTCGTCATATTTCAAACGAATAGAACGACCAGCTATCTTATATTGATAATCTCAATGTAAACAATTAAAACAGGATAGAGGGACACAACAATCCAACTTTTTAAATATTATGGTAGTTCGCGTTTTTATATTGGTGTGGGGTGCTTTGAACTTATCATGACCACATTTCAATTTGTTGTCAAACGAATGGCAAAGTCAAATTGGCAAATCTACCGCTCCATCCTACAACTCATGAACATGACGCCCTTCAATGGAGTCGGTGATTGTTTGGTTGTCTTTTGTTTTGTTTCTTGCCTTTACAACTCATTGGTGCCATAACTGTTCGTATAACGGGAATTGTTTGCGTGTAATGATAATGATAACGATAATGATAAGGATCATGATTAATTATAACTAGGGATCGATAAGAATAGTATAATTATGTTGACGACGATATTATTAATGATACAATAGTAGTAAATATATGTTAAAAATTATAACGATCTTAATCATACTACCATGGGGCTAACTCTAAAAATGCTTCCAAATGCTTTTTTGGAGGGCTCTAAAATTCTAAAAGTATTCTCACCGCAAATAACGTATTATGATGCATGGGGATAATATAAAATTGCTGTAAGCTCTACGTAATTTGTTGTTTTTTCATAATTAACACCAACAATTTGCAAAAACGCTTCAGACTCCATGTCTTTAGAAGAAAATCAGCGCGCATGTATGTGGGGCGCGTTTATTAGAGTGTGCACACATTTTGATAGAATTATTAGATCGTTAGAAGAAAAGACTTTGTTGTTGAATTGAAATTCCACCACCACCACCATCTCCTCCTCCTCCACCACCATGACCGCCACAAATAGTTGAATACAGTCCATGGTCTTTACAATGTTCATTATTTTTCCGTTCATCGAACGGACATTTTCTAGTGTTAATAATTTTTTCTTTCTTATCCAATTCCCTTTTACCATTACAGTGTAAGGCCAGCACTATGAGGCTGGGTTTCTCTGGATCAAGATATTAAGTCAAGCAGGTGATCAACCCACTGTGACCTTTGT
>JARBEQ010140376.1:0-13346 GCA_030265355.1 Tritonia tetraquetra | reverse complement strand
ATCTATATATATGTGATATTTTATGTCTTTCAAGGCATTCCCAAAAAACTAAGCCAACGAATACATATCCAAAAAGTGATCTTGTAAACATGATAAAGAGAAAAAGAAACAAGATGTGCATCAAAAGGTAACATGAATGTATTTGTTTTCTACAGATCTCAGTACTCTCTATGTACACCATCTGCTTTCAAATACGCTGTTTAACCAGTTAAAGATGAAAGTTTCACCAATCTGGTTCCATATGACCGTTAAAGTATTGAATAAGTCATTGGAATTGCATGCTCTTGGTCTCTGTTTTGAGTTCTCGTTTCATGTAAGCCCAAACATTCTCACCCGCCTTTGATAAGACCTAAAATGTGTTGCCAAGGGCGCAAAACTAACAACTTTTTGAAAAATGTTATCTTCTCACCAACATTGTGAAAAATGGAGTAAATATGGCACCGATTCTGGCTGAACTCGATGCCAGACCAATTCCTGCGTTTCTGTGAAAATACATTGAAATAATAGTCGTATTACTCCCGTGTTATCTTGAAGATTTTTTATCTAACGTGTATATCAATGGATACCAAATCTATGTGATAGTTGGGACATAAACCCGAGGGGAACCTCGTAGCGTAGCGGTCAAAGTTTTCGCGTCGTGAGCAGAAATACTGGGTTCGAATCCCGGCGGCCACGTCGGTATTTTTTCCTCTGAACTTTTTTTTAGTTTTATGGTCTGATCCTGATGATTCCAATGGAATCAATTCCCATCGGAGACGGACTACAATTCGAAGGTCCCGCCTTTGATATGACCTAAAATGTGTTGCCAAGGGCGTAACTTCATCTTAAACATCATCCAGAAACAGCCTCGCGTCCTGTCCAGAAAATGTCAAATGGTCACTAGTCTGCTCTATGCTCGTTCTTTCTTTCTTATCCAGTTCCCTGTTACCATTACACTGTAGGACCCATTCTATGAGGCGGATTTACTCTTGATCAAGATATTAGGCCAAGCAGGTGTTCATCCCACTGTGACTTTTTATGGTAGGAATTAATTTTGACCGGACAGCTGCCTTTCGGAATACTTTTCTCGATTTCCAACTGCCAAGGGTTCTTAAACGTGCATAACTTGCACATGGGACCTTCGAATTTATCGCCCGTCTCCGATAGGACAAGGGGAGTGACAAATAGGTTTACACCGAGTTTTTTTAAAGAAGAACAACAACTATCGCCGCTGGGATTCGAACCCGATACCCTTCGCTTTAAAGGCCAGAACAATTGAGCCTTTTGGACCCCTCTGCTCTATGCTACTCATATTATAAATAAGTCACACCCTTGGAAGAAAAAGGAGGAGCAGAATGAGCATTTGATAGAGAAGAAGAAAAAGATGATGGTAATGATGATGATGATGATAATGATGATGATGATGATGATGATAATGATGATGACGATAATGATGATGATGATATGATGATGATGATGATGATATGATGATGATGATAATGATGATGATGATATGATGATGATGATAATGACGATGACGATAATGATGATGATGATATGATGATGATGATGATGATGATGATGTTGATATGATGATGATGATATTGATGATGTTGATGATTGTAACATTCTTACCGTAGATTAGTAGGGTTCAATTCTGGAGTGTAAACCCATACTAAACTGAACGATCCTGCGACGAAGAATTTACCGATCATGGTGAAGCACGTTTGTATAATGGGATAGCGGCTCGCTGGTATTTTTTTTTAAAGTAAGGAAAAATAAATTTTATTTCTTCATCCCTTTCTGGAAATTTGTCATTCTACAATTGTGGACATACAATAAATCATAATCAATCATAAATACATTACACATTACATTTGACATTACATAACATTACAATGCATAATCACAGAAATACAATAGTTGCAATTTGTGGCCTCTCAATCATTCCCCAACCATTGGTCGCCGCAGTTCAGCGCCCCATGAGCTTGGGCAAAGTGTCTTGCTCAAGAACATGGCAAAAAACACCTCAGCAGGTAGGATTCGAACCCGCGTCGTTCCACTTACGGGGCGAACACCGCACCGATGAGCTACAACGCCCCCCCCCCCCCTCTCTGAGCTACATCATCATCATCATCATCATCTTCATCGTCATCATCATCATCATCGTCATCAGCGTCATCGTCGTTATTAATATGACCATCATTATTTTCATTATCATTATCATTATCTTTATTATTATCAATATCATCATTATAACTATTGTAGCGAATTATTATCATCACTCTGCCATTATGGCGGAGTGGTGTGTCACCACCTGGCTATTGTTTGTATGTTCAGTCCCTGTGCTGTGAGTTGTGAGCGATGTGTGTACGTGTGTATAGGTGTGTATGAATGATCAGTCACTCATGCACCTGCTTGCAGCAATACATATTATTGTGTCCGTTATCTTCTTCTTCTTCTTCTCAATCACTCAGATGGACACGCCGACTTCTCGCGTGAAGGCAGCTGTGCGGCGTAGGTCCTCCAGGCCACCATAGAGCTTCCTTGCCCAGTTGGGTCCCCGCTGTCCAGGTTCGCTGCCTACGGTCTTCCCCTCGGGGACATGTCTGTAAGAGATGTTCCGTTGTCGAAGCCTGGCTTCTCGCAGCGAGACGGGGTGACCACCGGTAGCTTGGGGTGGACCCCTCAGAGTCACGGGGGCCGGCACTCTACCTGCCCGGCGTGACTCCACGGCAGAGCACCATCAGGTAACAAATCATTGTTGTCCATCTATGAGTGTACTGCGTTGTATTGCCGTTATGCGCACGCTGGCCCAGCACAACCGTCTTCGGCGTTGGTTTTCTTGTCCGAGTTTCCTTCTCGTAGGGGAGTTGCCGATCAGGGCTGAAGAGCATCCCCTACCCTCCCATGGCTAGAGCTTTGAGTGCGGCTCTTACTCGCACGATGCTTCCGTCATGGGACATATGGGGTATTTCAATAGTGCAGCACTGCCACCTGCTGCCCCGCCCCGTCCTGATGGAAAACATCGCCAGTTGGTCCGGGACTGCTTATTCGTCCGGCAAGCCGGCTTATTTCGCAGCTAACCTTCATATCTGAAGGCCACGTCGCTATCCGCCACCTGCTACCCGCTGGGTTGGGGATGGGCGCCCCACTACTGAAATGGAAGTAGCATTGTCCAAGTGTCCGTTATCAAATGTATTATTTCAATGACGATAATTCTATAACAACTACACTATTATCATTATTATCATCGCTATCATTATCATTTTTATCCTTATTTCTTTCTTCTTTCTTATCCAGTTCCCTGTTACCATTACAATGTAGGGCCCGCTCTATGGGGCGGATCAAGATATTAGGCCAAGCAGGTGGTCAGCCCACTGTCAGTTATTATTATCATTATCATTATTATCCTAAAACTTACAAGCAAAGCTTTCAGCCAAAATGCTGGCAACAAGGGCGAGGGATCCAAGAGATAGAAATACAATCAGTGTTCTCCTTCTCCCAAAGCTGAAATTAGAGGAGATAAAGTTCATGTCGTTGTTTTTTTTTACAGCATTTTAGCGAGACAATTGTGTTTGTTTGATCGAGCAACATTAATACCACAGAGCTGTGTTGAGCTATAAATGCAGGCACTCCGACCACCAAACAGGACTGAACACAGAGCAACTCACTCTTCATATTGTATAATATAATAATGTTGAATAAGTGTCTTCGTTTATTTCATCATAGTCCTTTAATTCCACAATGAAGTTTCGGTGTAATCCTGGTCAGTCGTCAACTTTTCTAATTCTCAGTTTAGGTTTAGAAGAGATGCCCAGAGTAGTACTCACAAATGAATACATACATATTACTCACGATTGAATACATATATAGTACTCACAATGGTATACATATATAGTACTCACAATGGAATATATGCATGGTACGCACGATGGAATACATACATAGTACTCACGATGGAATACATACATAGTACTCACGATTGAATACATGCATAGTACTCACGATTGAATAAATACATAGTACTCATGATTGAATACATACACAGTACTCACGATTGAATACATATATAGTGCTCACGATAGACCAAGGATTGAATACATACATAATACGCACGACTGAATACATACATAGTACTCACGATAGACTAATGATTGAATAGGTACATAGTACTCACGATTGAATATATCCCTAGTACGCACGGATGAATACATATATAGTGCTCACGATAGACTAACTATTGAATACATACATAGTACTCATGAATGAATATATACATAGTACTCACGATTGAATGAAGTATGTCATCATCATGCCGGCAGGGAAATCTAGAGCTGCTAAAATGGTGAAGTTAATGTATGGGTTGCCAGCCAGAGTTGTGGACAGCATGATCAGGCCATAGTATGTTAGTGACACCATCATCCTGAAAGACAGTTGTAGGTTATAAACATTCTTTATTGCTGATCACAAATAAATTGAAGGGGAGCAGGCACGAGAAAATGATCAAGCAATGTTTTAAGTACCAGGAAAACACATAAAAATAGCCATAGAGAGTAAAGTGGAAAAGTCGACGGTGGGAATCGAACCCAAACCGCGGCGTACGACAACACCGCCTAGCCAGACACAGAGGCCACGCTCTAACCAACTGAGCTAATTAGCCACCCCCGATGATGGTGGTGTGCAGTAGTTGAGTGACTTGCCACTGAATCTTGCCCTGTGCAAGTTTTTTCTCTGGAGTTTTCATGGCTCTGTCCTGGACAGTCAGGTGGACTATTTTCTAGGTCAGTTCTAACTTTTCTGTGTTCAAAGGGGTTTAAACTATGAACTTATCAATACACTTTGTAACACTTTAGAGACATTCGACCTTCTTAAAGCGGCTTTAATCACACCTCTTAATGGGAACAAACCTTATTATCTTAACCCATATGCAAAAACAAAACGCTCACTGTGTGTGTTATTCAAAATACATTACTCGACTCAAGTGTATACATTATTTGTTTGTTTGATTGAGCCCCATTGATACCACAAAGCAGTGTTTGGGCCAGTCCTATGTTCAGCCATAAAAGCAGGCATCCCGACCACCAACCACGACTGAACACAGAGCCGGAAACTCTTTGGATCACAGAGTTTCAGACAAGCAGGTGATCAGCCGGCTGTGTCCACAACTCTTTACTGGCACCATAAGTAATACACTGATCAGTGTTAGTAAAAGACAGGCCAATAAACAAATTGTGTTCAGTCGTGTGTGGTGGTCGGGGTGCCTGCATGTATAGTGAGTATCTTGTGTGCCTTTCATGACTGAACATAGGGCTGGCCCCAACACTGCTCTGTGATACCAATGGGGCTCGATCAAACAAACAAACCAACAAACAAACTATTATTACCAGGTGTAACACATGGTAAAGGTTATCCTTCTCATATATCTGTTCTTGACTAAAGCCAAAATCATATGCCTAGGAGGTGTGGTTTGGCTGTCTTGGACGGATGCGTCCTTAGGACCCAGGGGCGATAGCAACTCCACGCTGTCCTCTTGCTTTACTTCTTTCGAGTCTAAAATGGGAGAATTCGTCTCTACGTTATTACATGAGTGTAAACAAAAACAACAACATACCGCACAAAAAAGACAATGAAATTACTTTTTATAATCAAGAGAAAACTAGAAGGAAACTCATCGGCACCATTGCCTTGTGAAGAAGAGTTGTACAGAGAACAGCCTGAGGCACACATGAAGTCTCATTTAAAATCCATGCTACCTTTTTACTACAAGCAACAACAAACCGGTATAAAGAATATCTATTAGGCATTTGTTAACTCATTTACTGTATACAAACAAATGTCAATAATAACTTTGTGTTGAAGAACTCTGTGTTTATTTGGTTGATAGGACATCTTAGATCTAGATTCCAGATCTCATTTAATCTCATTTAGATTTAGATCGATGGATTAACGAAGATGTACGACCTTCTTTTTACCCGAATGTTCTAAGTTCCCCTAGATCTTGATCTGGACAGTACACATCTCCATCTGAGTGAATGAAAAGCCAACAAGTTTCGTCTAGATCTAAATTGTCAAAGTTAAGAGATCCAATAACACAAAATAATTGAAACGGAAAAAAAGAAAAACAACAACAAAAAACCCAAATAATGTCAATAAAAACAGCAGTGTCACAACAAATGTGTTCATAGCTTCGGCTTTTTTGCTGGAGTAGTTGTGGTCTTGGCGGTACGTTTGCGCTTGACCTGGCCAGGTTTCTTGCCATGGTGGCTGGGTGTCTGCGACAGTTTCTGGCCGTCCTGTGAGGGTACCAGGCTAGCTCCTTCCTTGGTGGTCGTCATTAATAAAGATAAGTGGCGTTCTTGTGTTTTTAGGCATCTTCAGCCACTTCTCACAGCTCCCAGCAAATTTGCCGAACTCCATGCACATGGTTGATGCTTTTGCAGTTATTTTTCGTCCAGCGCATCTTAGCCTTGCTTTTCTGGCACGTGACGAAGGTTTCCTGCAGTACGGGGCCAAGGCGGGTTTCCAAGTTCCTTCAGAACGTCATCCCAGATGAGCTCATACGCCAACTGGCCAACAGCATCCAGCAGGCTCCCAGCGCCAAACAGCCTGTCGATGATGGTGGATCTGCCCCTACTGTCAACTCCCACCTTGTCCTGTAGAAACTTGTCCGCATTGTTCAGACATGAATTCTGCATTCCTAGTTGGTAGGCAGTAGGTCTCTATGGCCATAGACAGGGCAGCCCTGAGTGCGTAGATCACCAGCGTCTCTGCTGAGTAAGACCCTGGAGTTGCAACTGTAGACAGCAGCTTGGGGTAGGGGTCATAGATGAGCCTGTTATCCTTGACTAGATCCTGGTGGTGCTCTCGGCTGCTGTCGTAGTACTCAGGATAGAGGGCGATCCCCAAGGCCGTCTTGAGTCGCAGCTGCAGGTGGTGATCTTGGTTTCCATACAACTACAAGGACACTGCACGAAACATGCAGTTCCCGTCACCGATGACCTTGAGAGGTGTGGTGGTCTCTAGCATCACAGGGTGGAACCGTTTGAGTATCTCCGTCGCCCCCAGTCACACTTGAGGCCGGTCATCAGGTCCTTGTTGGTAGCATTATGGACCGGTAGCTTGACCTGGTAGGTATCGAGAAGCATGGATTCACTCTAGGCAGCAGACTTCACATCAGCGGTGGGTGTTATGGCAGCCAGGAAAACCCGGTTAAGGGCTGCCTCGTAGTCGTAAGTGTCGTTCTTGTGCACGCAAGGCTTGTACCTGAAGGTCAGTCCATTCTGACCCCATGACACATATTTATATATATATCTATCTATTTGAAAAAAAACTTACGTGTGAATCCAGCTGAGGCAGGTGGAGCATCCTATGGAATTGCTTCCACAGGTCCTGCTACAAATTGCACAGAGATAAGACATTGCTTCAACGAGAAAAGATACAATCTGAGGCTGATCAAGAAGGAAGCAGCTAGCCAAGTATACTATCGCCTCGCACGAGCCACTGAACTCTGAACCTGAATTCAGAAGTCAGTATGCATGCTCAGTGATGAGTTTTCGGTATTTTGAGGGTTTTCGGGAGTTTTCGGGGGGTTTCGGGAGTTTTCGAAGGTTTTCGGTAAAACGTCACACCGGAGTTTTTTCGGGGGTTTTCGGGAGTTTTCGGTAAAACGTCATACCCACAAAAAACCAGCACAACAATATATATCAAATATAATCAACAACAATTAATGTTACCGAGGTCGCATGAGAGTGATGTCCCCCTTTTAGCTAGTGTTCCCAGACTTCTCTTATTATTTTGGTACGTTCAATACTCGATAAAAAATGGCATGGTAGTAATGCATTTTTTAAATCAAAATCATGTGAACTAAAAAAATATCGCACCAAAATCATAAAATGCGTTCTATCCTGTGCGCGTTATGGCACAACTATCACCTAAGGTGCAAGGGAAACAACTCTTAAAGTTGATTCACTCATTATATAGTGAAATACGCCGAGTTGTCTATCTTTTTGTAGATGATCTTTGGTCACACTGTTAACGAACATATTGGGATATGCTTTTGTTCTAAAACATGTATTCACCTTCTTTCAGTTTCAATACATGGGAGAGAAGTTCCTGGTAATCTTTGTTGCTCATTCGACATGCAACTTTCATCACTGCTTCCGCTTTCTTAGCTCTGGTGTTGTTTAAAAGCCACCGAAGTGATTCATCTAGGAACCTTGGATAAAATGATTATATTCTAAACAGCCAGCAGACATTGGGTTTTGTCGTAACAAAACATAGACTATCGATGATCTAAAGTATTTTCACAAAAAAAAAAACATTATTAGTAATTTCTAGATTATCAAAGTAAAGTCTGCATTGTAGCTCAGCAGTACAGCGTTCAACCGGTAATTGGAAAGACGCGGGTTCGAATCCTACCTGCTGAGTTATTTTTCGCCGTGTCCTTGAGCAAGACACGTTGCCCTACCTCACGGGACGCTGAACTGCAGCGACCCATCAATGGTGGGGAATGAATGAGAGGGCACATATTGTAACTTTGATGTTTTTCTATGAATATATGTTGTGATGTAATGCAGGATATATGATATGTAATGTGGCTCATGTAATGTGTAACATATTGCACCATAATATAAATGTAGGCACCCCGACCACCAAGCATGGCTGAACACAAAGTTGGACATTACTGTGGATCAAAGAATTTCAGACAAGCTGGTGTTCACCCAACTGTGTCCACTACTCTTTATTGTCACCATGAGCAGTACACTGAGCAGTATAAATCATAAGCAAGACCTATAAACAAATTAATGTAGCCCTTGTAGTCAGCCCTCAGCTATATTAGAACTGGTAGAATTTGTGATTTTAGGCCATGATTGTATCTATATCCACCATTGCATGTCCTGAAAGGGATGAATAAAAGTTTACAGAATACAGAGTTTTAACATTCTTTCTAATCTTACTTTCCTTTCGACTGTCCTCTCTTTTATGTTTATATTTTGTTTAATTCTCTTTAAAATAAGATTGTCGGAGCCTGACTTCATGCAGCCTGAAGTGGTTTATATTACTCATCAAAAATATATGATGATCGTGAATATACTGATCAAAACAAGTCCAAGACCAGAGGGAATAATATTTTAAACACTTCAAATGAGGACAATGATACAGGGATACAGAACGTTTCGGGTAAACCCTTCCTCAGCTGGGCACAACAACAAAATGCAGACAAATAACAAGAACAAACACAAACACAATGTAGAAAGATATATCAATAGAACCAACATCAAAATATGTATAGGTCTAGTGCAAAGCAAGGTGTTCGTTCTTGGCTTTTTGTCTGCATTTTTGTTGTGTCCAGCTGAGGAATGGTTTTATCCGAAACGTTTTGTATCCTTGTATTAATGTCTTTATGTGAAGTTTTAAATATTTGTTCTCTATTCTTTGACTTTGACTTTGAACTTCCGGCAGCCATCATTTGTCTCGAAACAGGCGAAAGTGCAAATAGACGAAAACGGCATGGCGTTGATGAGTGTTCAGTCACCTTTTTGTCTATCGTATCGTAGAGTTAATTTTCCAAAAAGAAAGCTAATAGAAAATGTTTTCGTATCTAACATATTCGTTAAACTCGCTAGAAATTTGTGTTAAGCCGCACGACTTAATCATGTGACACACGTCAATGAACGTGTACATGAAACTAGGGCATATTTCTCTTCAGTGGCTTTTGCATATCAAATTTTGAAAAATTCGGTAGTTTCACAATAATCGAAATAAATGAAATGTGATTGTTCCATTTTTCATCGAAGCATTGAAATATATTTAAATCACCAATATTTTTGTTTACTGTTGAGGGTGGAAATAAGTGCGCAGCCACATGTTATTTTACAGCTCTGTTTCTGTTTACTCTAGATCTTTCCATTCATTAGAATACTAAAGAAAAAATAATAACAGAGAGAAAAATGTAGAAAACTTCCAATAAAGACAATAACAATGTTGTTGTGTCCAGCTGAGGAAGGGTTTACCCGAAACGTTCTGTATTTCTGTTATTGTCTTTATTGGAAGTTTTCTACATTTTTCTCTCTGTTATTCAACTTTGGGTTTGAACTTCCGGCAGCCTTCATTAGCTTCTTATAGAAAAATGACCTCATTGTTGGAAAAATATTCATGTCAGCACTACTCACGCCGTGGTAGTAACGATGACACACTAGCTTGCACTGCTCAAGAGTCCGAAAAAACGATGCAAGTAAGTGAAAATGAAACGTGCAAGCAACGCCAGGTGTCCATGCTGTAGGAATGGAAACAGCGACGTTTTAACTTAGAGGAAAACATGTTTTTTATCTGTAATTTTTTGACGTAGTTTTCACCGCAATTTTGCGGGATCTCATATTGTCATCAATAAAGTTTTCTATGTCTTTAGATACATCTGATAATAGGCAGTGCACGTCTTGGTTACCTACCAACCACATATTAGGAGACCTCCAGATATCGATGCGTATGCTATTTGTAATGTGCGCCAGTCGTAATCTCGAAGCAAGTAGCCAAGAGCGCCACAAAGCAGCACGGAAAGAACCCAATTAGCCGAATTTAGGTAACTGGCCAAAATCCGATTGTCCGTGCGTAAAACTTCCAGCATCATCACTATTGTAGGAACCATAAAACCCTGTGGAAAACAATTAAGAAAAAACAACTAGTCAATATGAAAAAGATACATTTGCCGACACACATACAACTACTATAGATCCGCGCCACAGACAGAACGTTTATCGTTTGCGACGTGAAAGGGAATTACGAAGAGCAAAATAAACCAATAACTTTTTAAAGTTTCTTTCCATGGAATTTGTTAATCGTAAAAAAAAGCAAGCGTGCTCTCTGCTGGCATGGTTCAACAAAGAATACGTGTTTGGGCAGCTCTAGCTTGATCTGTTCAGTTTGTAACTATTGTCCCTTACAGTCCGTTATAGTTTGTGTGTGGCGGCCTGAAATAACTCTTTACATGATGCAAGCATAAAACTTCCAGTGCTCAGAAAAACAACAGGTATTGGATAACAAATAAAAGACAATACATATTTTTAGCTCATGTTACTGAACGGACAGAAATAAATTACCAAATCATTTGTGAATTGTTTTTACCTGATTGAAAAAGCCTGTTAAGAACTTCAAAAACAACAGCAGTTCAAAGTGTTGGACGAACGCCGCGCCAAGCGATGCCGAGAAGATACAGAATAGACTGGACATGGATAGTACCTTGCGTCCGTAGGTATCTCCGAGTGGGGGAAGGAATATCGCGCCCACCATCATGCCTGCCATTGTTAGTGTCTGGGGCATCTGGCCTAAAGCCTCGTTATCACACACCATCGTCCACTGGATGGAATGATAATGCTTGGTTAGAAAAACAACAGCTACTGCTACTACTATTACTACTATTGCTACTACTATTACTACTACTGCTACTACTATTCCTAGTAGCAGTAGTAGTAGTAGTAGTGGTAGTAATGGTAGTAGTAGTAGTAGTAGTAGTAGTAGTAGTAGTAGTAGTAGTAGTAGTAGTAGTAGTAGTAGTAGTAGTGCTACTACTATTATTACTACTGCCAAAGATCATCGACAATAAGATAGTCAACTCAATTACTTTTACCGAAGCCGCATGGGAGTGATGTCCCTTTAATAGCAAGTGTTTCCAGACTTCTCTTTCTGTTTTAGTCAGTTCAATACTCGATACAAAATGCCATGGTTGTAATGCATTCTTTTAGTAAAATTATGTGAACTAAAAAAATATCGCACCAAAATCATAAAATGTGTCCAGCTATGGCACAACCATCATCTAAGGTGCAAGGGAAACAACTCTTAAAGTTTCCTCACTCATTATACAGTGAAATACGCCGAGTAGACTATCTTCTTGTAGATGATATTTGCTACCACTACTACTACTACTTCTTCTACTACTACTACTACTACTACTACTACTACTACTACTACTACTTTACTAGTGCTGCTGCTAATAATAATAATAATGATAATGATGATGATAATAATAATAATGACAATAATAATAATGATACTGTGTGTATAGTAGTAGTAGTAGTAGTAGTAGTAGTAGTAGTAGTAGTAGTAGTAGTAGTAGAAGTCATAGTAGTAGTAATAGTAGTGCTGGTAGTGGTGGTGGTGGTGGTTGTGATGGAGGTAGTGATGGAGATAGTGATGGAGGTAGTGGAGGTTGATAAAGATGAGATGAAAATGGCCAAAAAAAAGACATAGTTAAAATGCGTGTTAGATTTGTTCAAAAAGTGATGACGTATTCGATGTTACGAGCTTGAAATAATACATGCCTCTGATATATATGACAAATGCCCATTGTCTCCTTGGAAAACATAATCCGTGCATTTTTCCTCTGCCACCACAGTGTACGTGTCCATGTCTATGATTTGTATGGAACAGGAGGAAAGGGCTGTCGTTGTGTTTGGTGTGGATAAGTTACTGGTGAAATTGCTGGCACATCGGAAATCCACAGATTTGCCTGGGATTGGAAATAATGCATTATTATATTGTATTTAATAATATTGTTTTAATTCATCGCATTATCACGGAGCTCTCCTGTTTTCATGTTCGTCTCTCGCTGTTTGTTGTTGTCGTTCCGCCAAGAAACACGAGTTCAAAAGGTTCCGCCTCACTCGCAAGGAAAGCTGGACTCCAGTGGGCGGTGTCGAACGATATGAGTGCATAAATGCATTGACTAATGAACCACCTTTTTAAAAGGTAGCTAATTAGCTCACTTGGTTAGAGCGTGGCCTCTGTCTCTGGCTAGGCGGTGTTGTCGCACGCCGCGGTGTGGGTTCGATTCCTACTGTCGACATTCCACTTGGAACTTTAATCATACATGATGCACACAGTTAGAGTTATGAACAGAAATGATCAACGGATATTTTTTTCGAAAGATCGAGGTATATTTTTCGTGTGCCATAGACATACTTTTGTCTGTATTCAACTAATGCCAAGGTCATCTCATAAACAACATTCCTTAGCAGAATAAAAGAAGAGTGAGATAATGTTCAACACCTTTACTCACCTACAAAAATGCCACTGAGAATCGGGATGGCAAAATTGAGTGACAGTAGAAAGTTGAAGCAGATCTGATAGACTTGGTATTTCCCTAAGCGGCCTATGAAGCTCCACACTTCATCACCGTCTATGTCCTTAACGTTCGAGCTGTCTAGGACCATGTTATTCATGGTGGCACTATTCACGTATGCAGCTTGGTGGCGAACTGTGGAATTGGGGTTAGTATCTGTAAAGTTTGTTGTTGATAATCTCTCTCTCTTTCTCTCTCTCTCTCTCTCTCTCTCTCTCTCTCTCTCTCTCTCTCTCTCTCTCACTCTCTC
>JARBEQ010140155.1:0-10980 GCA_030265355.1 Tritonia tetraquetra | reverse complement strand
CTAGCCTTAAAACTGCATAGCATTGATCATAGGCAACCAAAAAAATCTCTAGACCAGGCTTACAAACCTCTAGCCTTAAAACTGCATAGCATTGATCATAGGCAACCAAAAAAATCTCTAGACCAGGCTTACAAACCTCTAGCCTTAACCTTAAAATGGCCTTGGTATGATATGCATAGCATTGATCATAGGCAAAGTTCTAGACCAGGCTTACAAACCCCTAGCCTTACCAATGGCATTGCATAAAGCAGGACAATAAAATTAAGAAATAAAAAACAACAAAAACACAGTAAAGGACACTTCTGTGAAAAGATCCCTTGTAAATAAACGACATTTAAAAGACTAAAAACAGGACAGAACCTGCAAAAACTGTCATGGTATACCCTCAAAGCCCTATAATTTTTACCTATTTTTACCTAGGACTTCACATAGAATCAACCAAAGGAATGTGTGTGATAATTATTATTTGCTTGTATTATTGTGTGAAATGGAGGGAGAAAGAAGGATAGGCATGTGTGCATGCATGAGAGAGAGAAAATAAGATAGGTAGAGAACATGTGATTATGTAAATAGAAAAATAACATGTCAATGATAATATAGTAAAGAAAAAAATATGTGCTTGTGTGTTAACTTATTCATTGTGGCTTGGAAGAGATGCATGTGTTTATGAGAAAGAGAGAGATCATGGGCACCAGGTGTACAGAACAGAGAAAGAAGAGTGATCAACCTTAAGAGCTTTTCAAGCCATTCACAAAAACGTCTTGACATATCATCCTAATTTATAGAGCCAGCTTCCCCTAAACAATAAACATCTTATCAGCTGTAATGTCATCACTGTGTGTAAGCTGTAGAACACCTCTCCTCTTTTACTACCCGAATCGACAGGACAAGATAAGCCAACTCGTCTCCCTGCAACCAACACATTACACACACACACATATAATAAAATTCCTAATACTGGCGAGAAAGGCTTTTGGGCTATCAAACAGCAACTTGCTCGACGCAATTCACTTTTACCCAATATGTAGCACATTCATGATATTTATATACACAATATCTTAACATCTTTCTAGGTTTTGTACAACTTTAAGAAGTGTGAACTAAAAAAACTTTACTTGTAAAAGCCTCTGCAGGTAAAAGCTTGCCAACACAGAGTGGCCTGTTTCCATAAGGATCTCGCACGGCCCAGAGTCTGTCTTTCTGCATAATGACTAGTGAGTAGGAGGCTTCGGTTTCGATCATCATCTTTTTGATCCTGAAATAAATTGTAAAACATATACTGAAATAAATTGTAAAACATATACTGAAATAAATTGTAAAAAATATACTGAAATAAATTGTAAAACATATACTGAAATAAATTGTTTAAAAAATACTGAAATAAATTGTTTAAAAAATACTGAAATAAATTGTAAAAAATATCAAACAGTCATAACAAATAGGTTGGAAAAATAACAAAAACACCACAATAAATCTAGTTACAAATAAGATTCCTTACAAATAACATCTCAGTATATACAAAACAAAAACCATGAGATATGACAGAGAAAGTGTTAATAGTAAGATTAAATTATTTAAGACAGTGAAACTGAGAGTCAGTCATAAAGGTGGTTTTCTACATAAAACGAGCTCCGATCATGACTAAATGCAACTAAGCACAACCTTTGTGGCAAACAATAAATGTGATTGCAGCTAGAAAATACTCAACAGGAATTGAAGTTGAAAGAAAGCTAAGATCAAAATTATGTCAAAATTCATATATCAAATGTTCAGAATTCCTCAGAAAAAAGATGTTTGTATCAATCAACCTAAAAATACCACCCACCTACTATAAAACATGAGAAAACTTAACCATATCCATACCGTCCGACCCAGTTGGCCCCTTCAGGCTCTCCACAATCCGGGGTGTGTGTGAGAAGTTGTGTGAGGATTTCACTGTCTGTACTGCTGGTCAGGCCGACACCGTGCTTCAGAAGCTAAAAAGAATATACACCATTCATAACTTGGAGATCCAAATTGTACTTAAAATATAAATGACAAACAATGGAGAAAACAAGCAGCTTTGTAAGTTTTTATGTATCTATGATGAAATGTAGCAGAAAGTTTCATTTGTGGAAACCTATGATGGATAAAAACCTTTTAAAATGGATCGAATCGAGCCAAATCGTGTTAAAAAAGCCTCCAGTCCACGTGCTCCAGTCACAGTGGTTGCATGCAAAACATCCGGGTATTGTTGCCTAAAAGGGTCTTGTTACTATTTCGTTTTCAGGATCAGGGCGCGCTGCCTACTGTTATTGAGGAGAAAAAGAGGAAAATGACTGGCTGAAGGAAAAAAAGAGGATTTCCGCCAATTGGCGGAAAATTATCATCACTGAGTACTAACAAAAGCTCACAGGGATGTTAGACTAATCCACTGGTTTAGCTGTAAAAATATTTGTGGTGTGGTATGCGTTTTCAAATAGTATGTGTAAACTTAAGACAAAACTGAGCAAACTAATCACCTTCTGTTTCAATTTACGAACATTAACCAACTCTCCATTGTGTGCCACAGCTAACAGTCCGTGTAAACTTTCCACAACCAACGGTTGGATATTGCTTGGGTCTGACAAACCATGGGTGGCATAACGGCAATGACCTGAAACAATTAATAGTTTTAAAATGGGTACTCACAAAACATGAGGGTGTTTACCATTCATGGCCAGAACATTAATAATAATGAAAACACGTCGCTGGCCCTACACTGTAATGGTAAAAGGGAACTGGATAAGAAAGAAGAAAACATGTCGCTGGCCCTACACTGTAATGGTAAAAGGGAACTGGATAAGATAGAAGAAAACACGTCGCTGGCCCTACACTGTAATGGTTAAAGGGAACTGGATAAGAAAGAAGAAAACACGTCGCTGGCCCTACACTGTAATGGTAAAAGGGAACTGGATAAGAAAGAAGAAAACACGTTGCTGGCCCTACACTGTAATGGTAAAAGGGAACTGGATAAGAAAGAAGAAAACACGTCGCTCATTACGCTATTCAAGGTATGGGCAAAGAGGGCTGAGCATATACCTATCTTAATTACTTGTTTTAGTGATGTTCTGGATTAGAGGAGGCGATTGCTGAGGATAGAAGGAAATGGAGAACAGGGACACTTACTGGCGACCCCACACAATTGTATGGGTAGACATGTAGAAGAAGAAGAAGAAGAAGACGAAGAAGAAGAAGAAGAAGAAATGCTCTAGCATCAAGTCTACTTGAGCAATACTTGACATGGAGCTGTGCACAATACTACTTAGAGACATATGCTTTGACTATAACTAAACATTACGGGAGTGCAGTAAAAAGCAAACAGCATTTTATTCAAACAAACAACATTAATTTATTTCTCAGTACAAAGAAAGATAAGACTATAATACATCAGACTGGTTTCATTGCTTACCTATTCCTAAATTTCCTGTGAGATTCTTGATATCTTCTTGTGAGAAGCATGACCCTACAAGTCCCATAGCCTTCCTGGTGATGAAAGGACTTTTACTGTCGCCATTTGATGTCACAATACCAGCACTTTCTTGGCCTCTGTTATCATTGTGGAAGGAAAAGGGATATATAATAAGTATTCATGTTACAGTTACAGACCTCCATCATGTTACAGTTACAGACCTCCATAATGTTAGTTACAGACCTCCATAATGTTACAGTTACAGACCTCCATCATGTTACAGTTACAGACCTCCATAATGTTACAGTTACAGACCTCCATAATGTTACAGTTACAGACCTCCATAATGTTACAGTTACAGACCTCCATCATGTTACAGTTACAGACCTCCATAATGTTACACTTACAGACCTCCATAATGTTACAGTTACAGACCTCCATAATGTTACAGTTACAGACCTCCATAATGTTACTACAGTTACAGACCTCCATAATGTTACACTTACAGACCTCCATCATGTTACAGTTACTGACCTTCATAATGTTACACTTACAGACCTCCATAATGTTACACTTACAGACCTCCATAATGTTACAGTTACAGACCTCCATCATGTTACAGTTACAGACCTCCATAATGTTACACTTACAGACCTCCATAATGTTACAGTTACAGTTACAGACCTCCATCATGTTACAGTTACAGACCTCCATAATGTTACAGTTACGGTATTGAGAACTATGAGTATTATGTAAAAAAGGTATACAAATAACACCTGAAAACCTTTCATCTTATTTCATCACACTGTCACTATTATCACCTTGAAATTGTTGAAGTGCTACATCAGGTAAAAGCTATTGATACAACATAATTCAACAAATCATCCTACATCTTACCTGTGCTGCAGAGAAACTAGCCCCATGTGGATCAGATCTGAAATATTTATGTCTGATGGCCACTCTCCTGTGGCAACAATTCCAAACACACCACATTCCTCACGCAAGCCAGTTTCGGTGTCTCCTTGAGTAGCCATGGTAACAGTATTCTATGGTTATAAATATAAAAACAAAAAACGAAGTAGATGAATACCCAGATATTGAACATGACAATCCTATCTTTTGCAAAAAAAACAATAAATTATTAGAATTAATGATTTGTCTCTTTGCCTACCATCTGAACTGATTTGGTAGCAGAGTGGTTTAAGACAGAGGACTTCCATGGCAAGAGTCATGGGTTCTTGTTGTTTGCTTGTTTAGGGCACTATCGACACAGGTAGGTCATTTCAGAGCCTGCCACATGCCTCCAAACAAATCAAAAGTAACTTGACTAGATGCCACCCATTGACCACTAGAAAAGATGCACAGTCCATGGATGGCACCCACCATTTGGGGAGTCTTTGTCTTCTCTGTCCTCTTTCTCCCCTGTGTGGGAGGGAAGAAAAAGGAAAGAGACAAGATTGAGCTCCGACATGATGCCACCCATGGACCACTACGAAAGACGCGTACCCCCTGCTGATGAACAGGGGACCTATTTATAGACCCAACCCGTGGGGAGAGTACCACTTTAGACACTTTTCTCCTCGGGCAAGAATCTTTACTCCATTTTCCTGACTGGACCCAGATGTATGGGTACCAAATCTTAAAACTGCGAATAGCGAAAGTAATAATATGTACAATCAATAAATACCCCAGAAAGTGACAAACTATCAGTTCCCTTCATCCAACTGAAACTGGCACCAAATGAGTTGAAAGTGTGTGGTCAACCAGTGTTCCTTCCAGAGAGTGACAAATTTGTCACCACTCGCTTGTGCAACCGAAACTTGGGTTAGGCACCAATCCTATCAGAAGACAGGATCAACTATAATACTATAGGCCTAATAGACATACACTACACTTTACTTGTATACGCCTCCTTGGCCTTGGATGAAAGGTAGGTAGGTATTGGGAGTGAGACTAGTCCGTTGCACTTCCCATGTGAACGCATTTTTGCCTATGTATCTTTACAACTGTCTCATGGATTTCAACAAAAAATGGCATGAACCCTGCCTTGGGTTATCAGCAGCAGGATATTATTATCATTAAACTTAAGTAGTAGTAGTAGAATTTTTGTTGTTGCTGAGCACAATATATCAAATTTTAAGATTTTGCTTCTTTGCGTATAATATACCAAACGCTCTGGTGAGAGTGAGAGTTAACTTTGAAGTGTTTTATAGTAACTAATGATTTTTCTCCATGCCAATTGGCGTGTCGTCATTAAGAGACGACATTGTGAATACTACTCACGATTTCCTTGTGCAGTACGACATTTTGTTGTGACTATTTTCGGGCCTCTGTTCACAGCCTCAGCTACCTTAAGTATACATGATACTTTTAGCAAATGAGAATGTTACATTTTGTTTGTAGTGCCTTTGCATCGAGTGTCCACTGCACCCAGACTGCAGCGGCTGGAAGCACAGTGGTGAAATATGATCAATGCAAAACTGCGCTTTTTCCGCGGGGCTTGTACGGGCAGGGGCCGTAGGCTGCAATGATCCATATCACATCTCATCATGTATCATCGTTACTGTAAAACGCCCCAAAATTAACTCAAGACCAGATCCTTTGTTTTTTATTATAACACACAAAGAGAAGCAAACTATGATCATGTGCTCAGCAAAAAAACGAACCAAAAAAAAAAAAAAATTCTACTTAATGTCGCTGATAATCCAAGTGTTTACGACAAATATCGTTGAAATCAAACCTTACACCGAAAGGTACTAAATTATTGATAAAGAGAAAGATTGTTGAAATCCATCAGACCGTTGACAGAAGAGAAATGCTGCGCACGGAAAGAAGTGGAACAGACTATTAAAATAGATACAACATCAAGTACTCAGGCAGCAGAGTGAGTGTCTTTAAAATTAGGGAAAAAACTCACACACAACACTAATTTATTAGAGGGTCTAGACTAGTCTTGACTACTAAACTTCTATCATCATGAAATCCTGTGGACTCCGAAACAAAAGTTCACTGCTAAAGGTACATATATATGGTCTTATCTAGACTAGGTCTAGTAATATATTAAAAAACAACCTGATTGTATAACGGGCAAGGGCGTGTAATCATTAATATCATTTAAAAAAATGTACGTATCTAATTTATCTATCAATTGAAGGCCAGTCAGGTAGCTAGACTTAGATAGCTAACGTCTAATTTTGATCCTCGACCTTTTCACTCGTGTTTTTCACATTTTTTCGATATGCTGAGATTGTCCAAATAGATAGTCTAGACTGGGTGTGACAATCGTTACTTACATAATTGCGCTCTTCAGTCGCTAGATAGGGGTAAGTTCAAGCTCATCAACACTTCTGAGATAAGTCTCCTCGATGTGTTTGGAGAGGGTCAATGAAAACGTTTGACCTAGAATCGAACACACATTCACAATCGTAGGTAGGGGAACAGCGCCTAAAAATAATGATAACCAGGATGTTTGCGTATGAAGGAACTAAAATTATTCAATTTAGCGCCAAAATTTATTGAGCCTTTTCTCTGAGTAACATACCACACTCCAAAGAAATTTACAAGTGTCTCGATTCTGCAATTTCGAAAAAAGACCATACGAACAGATTGAAAAAAATATATGACATACAGCATGATGAGATGTGTGTCTTCTGTGTGATGTCTGTATTTTGTAGTATTCACTGAGGAAGGGTTTTTGTTGCCCGAAACGTTCTACATACCGTAACGGTATGGTTGACTCTTTTTCATCCTTCTTATCCAGTTCCCTTTTACCATTACACTGTAGAGCCATCTGTGAATCAAGATATTGAGCCAAGCAGGTGATCAACCCACTGTGACCTTTATCAATTTTGCCCGGATAGCGGCCTTGCGGCCTACTCTTATCGATTTTCAAGGGTTCTTTAACTTGCGCAACGTGCACACGGGACCTCCGAGTTTATCGTCCGTCTCCGATAGGACCAAGTTCTTGATCCCATCTACCTGAATAGGATCAGGGGAGTGGCATATAGGTTTTCACCGAGTTTCAAGGAGAAAAATACCCGACAGTGTCGCTGCCGGGAATCGAACCCGGTACCTTTCGCTTCAGAGGCGAGAAGCGTACCTCTGCGCCACTGGGACCCCCGGTATGGTTGACTGGAGAGGCGCAAATAAGATGTGTCAGCCGACCTGGCTCTAGGCTCGACGTCCGGTGGGTTTCTGTCGAGGGCTTATTATCCATGCGCCCTACATTATCGGTTCTAGCCGTTGTCAAGCCTGATATTTCTCCGACAATAGTCTAGGGTATGATATTCTGAGTAGAGGAGAGTGATAGAACAAAACGTGTAGACGGTAGGATAGATACGAGTAAGTCTCGTTGCCACATTTAAACTTTACATTAATGACGGCTCGATGGCTGACACAAGTAACTCGAGGTCATATACCTTTTTCAATCGGTTCTCTCTTGTTCGGAATCGACATTTTCTTCTACCCGAACTTGAATTCTTTCATCATTTACAAACTAATTAACACATACAAAGTTGCGTTCCACGCGATTTCTTGGTTGGCGAGATATCGCAAGGTCGCCCGGTGTCCTTGTCTCCACTGGTTACCAAAATGGTTACACTCCGTCCGCTGTTGATCTGTCCCACGGTCCAAAGGAGTTCGAGAGGGGATCCTATGGCTGGTGGGTTGGTGAATTGAGCAGCTGTTCGATGGGCGCACTGACGATGACAGTCAAACACTTCGTCTCTTCACGGCCGTCTGGGTGTGTTGTCTTTGGCCGAGAATCATGACCTTGAAGTATCACAGGTAGACCTACCAGCATGGGCTGGATCGAATATGGAGTCTGTTAGAATATAACATGTACCACCAGTGAGTTGTCTGTGGATAGCGGACGATATCATCTCCTAGGGAGAAGGTTTATTAATTTGATCAGTTCCGGAGAGTAGTTGGTCTGCTAGCGAAGTGAAGTCACGAATGGAAAAATATGATATCGTCCCATGTACGGTGGCTGACTCATTCTTGGAATGGAGCTTGAACCACGGGGGGCTTTCGCAACTAGCACGGTCAAATGATGGCTTGGTACTGGAAGTTGAGGTGTCTTGACTCGTGTTCTCCTTGGTTATTTGGTGCCGGGAACCACCTATAAACTATAGCAATACACAATACATCCAACATCCACGTTATACCAAATACAACAAGAGAGGCCTTCTTAATTTTATTCAAACACGCACACGTTTTACATACACTTCATCACATTCCGGCAATCGCACACAGTTTTCGGCTTCGCACACCGACCAATGCACCTCTCCTTTTCTTCCTGGTGCCGTCGTAAAATGTGAACCAGATAGCCTTCTGTGAGCTCAGTAAAAATGTTAGTCATACGTTCAAAGGTCATGATTGTAATGCACAGAAAAAGTCTACATATTAGAGCCAGGCACCATTCGAGCGTGTGTGTGGCTGAATTTGAGACAGCGATGGTGGGCGTGCGTGAAGCGTTATGTGTGTGTGTGTGTGTGTGTGTGTGTGTGTGCGTGTGTGTGTGTGTGTGTGTGTGTTTGTGTGTAGATGCAATGGATCGTAAAACATGGAGATGTGACACTCGTTATGGTGTCCCTTCAATTTACGGGATAAGCTTTAAAGAAGAAGGAGATCGCATGACATTGAGACATCATTCACTCGTGGAACCCCCTAAGCAAACCAGAAACTGCGCCAGGAACCAGCTTAGCTTCATTGGTCCCTTCTTCTTCGCTTTCTTTTTCCGGCACTGTCATACATTCTTTCCTCGTTCATCCATTGGTTTCAATGCTACTGATCCCAAGGGCAATAAATAATGATTTTATTCATTTTCAAAATAGTGTTATCCTTATCATTATTTATATATTACCATCTTTTTAAAATCTTGAATGCTTGGTTTTACTAGCAGAAAATCCAGGTATGATCGCTGAAGTCACACAGTGAGCAAGGAAAGATAGGACAAAAACTAACCCAATGAAAATATTACATTATTTCTCACAACTTGCTGCAGCTGTATCTAGACTATATTTCTTGATATCAATATTCAATAACAATATTATTACCAACAGCTAACAAACAAACAAAAAAAAGAAATTATTCTTATTAACACAAAATTTGTCTTCGATCTGAAATGTTCTAACCCCCGAAGAACTACCAACACCATTGTTTAATACTTATTCAACAAGGGTAATTTTGAACATGACGGCCTGGTGGGAAACCTTACACCGAAAGGTACTGAAAGGTTATTGATAAAGAAGAGAGAAAGGCCTGGTGGGAAAAAAGAGAAGAAACACTGATTGTTGACGGGCGTTACTGTCAATGGAAAATGATGTTTTGAATGCAAACCCGCCTATCAAAGGTTTCTTCTCCCTCTCTATGGTGTATTTCAGTTGGACTCTCACACCGCCCGTCCTTTGCCTTGTCACATGCTTTAACAGTCAGGTTGCCATACACCGCCGCTCATTACTGTAGGTATTGTGCCCATCTTTTCCCAGGTCTTCGTCTGCCTCTTTTCCATTCAATCATGCCCTCCAGATTAGTTTTAATGTTGTTATGTATCTTTAAAAGCCAATCATTCATAGAGGCAGCACATCTTAATTTGTTCATCAATGACCTTCTAAAGATGTTTCGGTGGTATTTCAATTTCACCCCCAAAATATAGTTTTCTGTTCATCATTCTTTGCAATTGAGCCCATGCCCGACATCCGAATTGTTGGGAAAATGGACAGTTTGACTGTGTTTTCGACATTATGATTATACTATAAAACGCAACTAACCACGATAGAGTAAAACCAAAAGGGTTGGAGATTTAAAAAGCCAATCTGACAATTTGAATTTGACCTAAATAAGTCCACGTGGATGAATGGGCGAGCAGGTGATGAGAGCTGCGGAAACTAAACACAACACAGAGGAGGGCAAAAGAGGTGTCTCTAGCACGAGTGACGGAGAAATATTTGTGTTGTCGGCGATCCTCTTTCAATACTTTTCATTTAATTTCTAAATAAGACGAGGTCCCCACTCAGCAATGGCAGCTCAAAAGAGAGGTTAGTAAATTGCTCTTACTTTTGTACTCACGTGCAACAGTTAGAAAGCCTTCTATCCAAGAAGAGTCTCTAGAGATCTATAACGGTTCGACAATCATTTCACTTATGATCATTCTAGAGATTATAAGACTTCTAGATCCACGTGGGTGAGAAGGGGTGGGGATTACGCGCCCCGAATAGACTAAAGACCCACCGAAGCTGCGAGTACGCAAGGTTTTTTGGTATCATTTTCTAGGTCTATAGATTCTTCTAGACATCTAGATAGACTATCTTGATTATAATGTAAAAAATCATTTGCATAGCAACTGATTTGATTACACTTACCGGTTGGCTCACAGACACACTGCTGACACTTTCATCAATAATCTGTCGGAAGAACAGGTTTACTGTCAAGAGATCTTATTTCTGTCTATCCATTACTAAATTGAATTGAATTGAGGTAGATGGTTCAGGCAAAGTTTTAGTTTTGCCAATTCATCTTTCTCTCATGAATTTAGTCTGTGTGGTAGCACT
>JARBEQ010140044.1:0-12885 GCA_030265355.1 Tritonia tetraquetra | reverse complement strand
TGTGTGTGTGTATGTGTGAGTGTGGCTGTGTGTGTGAGTGAGTGTGTGAGTGTAATATGGTGTGTGTCTGTGTGTGTAGGGGGTGTGTGTGTGAGGAAGAGTGTGTGTGTCTGTGTGTGTGTGTATGTGTGAGTGTGGCTGTGTGTGTGAGTGAGTGTGTGAGTGTAATATGGTGTGTGTCTGTGTGTGTGAGGAAGAGTGTGTGTGTCTGTTTATGTGTGTGTGTGTTGTGTGTGTGTGTGTGTATGTGTGTGTTTGATCCATGTTTGTTGGGGTGTCACCCAACCAGCCATCCAGAAATGGAAATGTAAACAACCATTTCAACACCCAGTCACCCTGTTGATAACCTATTGTTTGGAATGTTAACTGTAGTCTGAACTTGGAAAAAAAAAAGAAAAAAAGAAGAAGAGAAGAAGAAGAAGATGGAGGGGGGGGGAGGAGGAGGAGGAGGAGGAGGAGGAGGAAGAAGAAGAAGAAAAAGAAGAAGAAAAAAGAAGAGAAGAAGAAGAGGGAGGGGGAGGAGGAGGAGGAGGAAGAAGAAGAAGAAGAAGAAGAAGAAGAAGGAGGAGGAGGAGGAGGAGGAAGAAGAAGATGGATTATCAGAAGACCGGTAAACGTGGGTTCAATCAAACGTGGGTTCAATCGTAGCTACCAAGAATACATCCTCAATACAATGTACGTATACGGTTCAATCCTCCACTTTCACGATATGTCAATTATCTTCTTTCTCTTCTTACGCTAGCTTTTCGGGCGCTTACTGTCACCCACTCTTTCCTATTTTAAACCACATAATTATCAGAAAAACAAATCAAGGTTTAGGGAGAGGCGCCTGCAACTGCAACACTCATGGGTCACACGCATGTGCATGTCACGTCAAATCCCTTGTGACTGGTCATTTCAGCGCCCGCCATACGGCTTCAAACAAAACCGGTCGTCTCATTCCAGGACAAGAACAGAAAGCTCCATGGGAGCGGGGACGACAGGTGAGGGGTGGAGAAGACAAAGGAAAGAGTGTGGACTGGTTTAGCACCCCCTGGCCCACAGAAGGGGTCCCGCCAACCGCCCGCAGTTCAGTAGTAGTCGTAGTAGTAGTAGTAGTAGTAGTAGTAGTAGTAGTAGCAGCAGCAGTAGTAGCAGTAGTAGCAGCAGCAGTAGTAATAGTAGTAGTAGTAATTGCAAACGCCAGAGAACTACAGATTTTAGACCTGAAAGGGACATAACCAGTTTTCACCCAAAAATTATTTAAATACTACAGTTATCTACCTTCCTCAATCATGGGAGAAAAGCGTATTGAAAGTTACTTCAGCCAAAGCTATGGTGATATAAAATTAAAATAGACGGCAGTTGCATTCTAAAGTTGTTGTTGTTGGTTGTTATGGTAAATGTTAATGTTACGCTCTTGGCAACATCATAATATATAGTAATAGTAATAGCAACGATTATAGACCTATAATAAGATAGTATTATTCGACTCGATCACTTTTACCAATGACGAATGAGATGAGAGCGATGATGTCCCTTTATTATCGAGTGTTCCTATAATTCTCTTATTGTTTTGGTGCTCTATTAAGTGCGTTCATGGTATGGTAGTAATGTATCCTTTTATCAAAATTATGTGAATTTAAAAAATATCGCACCAAAATCATTAGTGCTTTGCCCTTCCCAACCAAAAACAGCTCCTTTAGAACCAGGCTTTGTCGTGGTGATCCAGAGAACCATTGTTCAAATCCTGGCCTGGTCTCTGACAGGACATGAATGGAATCCTCAAGAAAAAAGCCTTCAATTTGACGATTACATCTTCCATCTGTTTGGAAAAACAAATAAACAACTCTTCCACTATATTTCTTGCATCAGACATAAGAAGAGAAGGGAAAAAAATAATTCTTCAGAACAATTGGGTAACATTTCAAAATGAATACACACATTTTATTTCCATCTGTGTAACACATAAAAAAATCAATCCTTAATTAATATCAGGCAGATTACAGTAGAAATAGTCATTTTCTATTTCCAATTCAGACATTTCCAATGATGGGATGGTTTCTTGCAATATTTGCATGGGGCTATAAACTGAGAGTGATTGGAAGAGTTTTGGACCGTTAGCTGTGCCCACAAAAGATAGGTTTAATAATAATAATAACAATAAACTTTATTCGTCCTTTCAGAAATTTGTTTTACAAACGTTTGCACCTATTTTTCAATTAATTTCTGTATTTTTTTCACACGAAAAATAGAATAGACACATCAGGGAATCAAATCCTAATTTTGATTCTCATGCAATTGTTTCAAACATTTTGTTTCAACAGCTGACACCAAAGAAAATGTTGCTGTGGGCAAACTAAGGGTTTTAATGAAATCATCCAAGCAAAGGAAATAACTGCACGTAAAAATTCAAAATGACCATTTCTGTAATCCACTATAGCATAATAATAACCAATCAAATAAAGACATAATAATAATAACAATTGTCTACATTCTATCGCAGTAAAATAAATGGATTTCTCACACATCATATTATCAACAACACAAAACTCCATAGAGATAATCATTCCATATAGATAATTATTCCATATAAAGAACCATTACAACACGATATATTATGAGAAGAATCTGTTGGGTAATAGTAATAATAAATTCATAACAATTATCAACAATGCTCCCCCAAAAAAAGAAGAACAAAAAGATGTAATCCATTTTCAATGAATCAATTTGTTTTAAAAAGAAGGGGAGAAAAAAATAAGTAAAAAGGCATGATACATAACCATGAAGAAGCGCCCTCTTCTGGGCTGGCTTCAATACAAACCAAAAACATTCACTGGTTAATTATTCAACAATTTGATTCAATTGCACAGAACTATTCAATGAAGAAATCCTCATGCATTCTTTGGTGGTGACATAATTTCTATTACAGGTCTTACCATTAATAGCATCACCATGATCAACATCAAATATCACTGTTTGGTTTTCATGTCTAAAATAAACAATTCACAAACTCATGTTTCAAAACAAGCTGAATTTTCCACAAACTAGCCTTTCTTTCTTATCCAATTCTCTTTTACCTTTACCATTACAATGTAGGTTGGATTTCTCTGGATCAAGATATATAAACTAGCCATGGCATTTTTAGGTTTTCTCTTTTACTTTCAGAATTAATTAATGGCATTAGGTGTGTGTGTGTGTGTCATAGTGATGGCTGCTAGCAACTTGTAACAATTAACAAAGACACATAAATTGATCTTGTGTTAAGTTTTTACAAGCCTGTCAAATGTGATCACCCTGTTGTCATTTTTTCTAAAGAGTAACCCTACGTCCTTCCAGCTAGGACATTGGCAGTTTTGTCAATTATAAAGTAAGACACTGAGATAACACTCACATCATATCTGTTTTTTGTATGTTTGATCATTTGTGGCACGAGCCATTCATAAAAGTATCCCCTAGCTTGACTGCTCTCCCTAAGAAGAGAAATAACTGTTACAAATTTGGAGGGTGGCAGGGGGTTTTTAATCATAAAAAATACAATTTTTATCCTGGAAAGAAATACAAATATGTGCTTTTAGATCAATACAACTTTACAATAGGAAACAAGTGTGTGGTGGTGAGAAAAAAAATATTGAAGTCAGAATTCTCAATTCAAAAGAAAAGTGGACGTTTCCCGGGTGCCGTTGGCTGTTTCAGGGAGATAAACCTATTTTCAAAAAGGGTGACAGACAGTGGCTGTTTCGGGGGCGACAGAGTTGACACTGGAAAGAAGACACAAGTCAACTATTTTCAAACTGCAGACCCATCATGACCCTGTAAATAAAACTGTCTACTAAACCAAATTAACCCCAAATTAGAGAACCAAACTGCAGATATTGTGCACACTCAATGGAATCTGTAGAACACTTGCTGTTCCAGTACCCACACCTTCAAGAACACATGCTCCAGCTCCTCCCATCACAGCCAACAATACACAGCACACTCTACACAGATGCAGCCCAACCGAAAAAGACAAGCTGCATAATGAGAATGGCATTGTGCTCTTAAAAGCTCCCAGCTACAGGGATTTAACAACAACATCCCTTAAAACTATGTTTATCTCTAATGTTTCAGAAATCAGATGTTTGTTTGTTGCTGTTTTAGGGCTCTATCGACACAGATAGGTCATTTCAGCGCCCGCCATACGGCTTCAAACAAATCAAGGTTTAGGAAGAGGCGCCTGCAACACTCATGGGTCACAAGCGCTTGAGAAAAAGTAAGATAAGGGGGAGATGTGTTCAATAACCTTCTAACTGACTAATAATAGTGTGTTTTGCTTACTGCGTGTTTAATGAGCTTTCCACACAAAAAGGATCATTCTAATTACAAGTCATGACTTGAAAAATATTTTTTTCACTGTCCCTTGTGATAACGTAGAGTAAAAACACTAAAACTAAAACGGTAAAATTTGCAAGCACAACAAGGCTTACATAGAACGAAATTAAAATTTGCAAGCAGAGGGCTTTCATAGACCGAAATTTAAATCTGCAAGCACAACAAGGCTTTCATAAACCGAAATTAAAATTTGCAAAGAAAAACAAAAATGTAAGTGATGTATAAAAAATTTTAAAAACACACAAAGGAAAATATTTTGAATTGCTCAGTCAATTATTGAACTAGAACTCAGTAAATTCAGAAACAGATGTAGTAGAATTGTTACAACTGTAAAAACATATTAACATTTTCTTTGAAGTACTACGACACACAAAGACATAAACCGTATCTTAAGCTTCCTATCTATCATCACATAACACATAAGTATCAAGTGAATTAAAAGTTAAAAGTGTTATTTCTCCATTTCTTTGCAACAGCTCTCACTCTCATACTCTCCGAATGTATGAAAAGCATGAACGTTTTCAACAAATCGTTTGCTAAAAAAAAAGCTATCTGCAGTCAGAAGAGCATATCACTCGCTGTACGGATGCCACATGCCAGAAATAGACTTTTTTTATCATAGGGATATCGAGACTAAAGTCAGTTGTCATTGCTACAGAACAAAGTATTTTCTTGTTTGAAGCAAGTCTTTAAAGAAGGCACAAGTGGCATTGAACAACACAAAGGAGAGCTGTTATAATGGAATCACAGAGTGGATAAGTCTTGACATGATTTCATTGGATACAATTACACAAAATGGAATGCTTGGATTTGACATTACTTCTTTTTTTTTAAAAAGGTGCTCTAACGATTTCTAACATAGCAATGTTTTGTCTAGAATAGGTCAACTGTTAACATCTGATTTTACTGCAATAAACCTGCAAAAATAATGCATTTTTACAATCCTTATCATATAACTTCCATGCAAACAAAATCCGTCACACAAAACATTCAGACATATCATAACAACAGGAATTGCCACAGCACACATCGAGTCTAAATCCTCCGAACATAAACCCTGCCTTTCTTTGACCACACGCCATCCAGTCTGCTATCTTCTATTCAGGGAGAGTACCGGGAAACAGATGATAAAACAACAAACAGTATGTTGTTACTGAGGTTTTTCTAAAAGATAAAAGACAGACCCTCAAAGTCCAAAGGATATAAATGATTACTTTCTCTATAATAAAGATTCAGGAATTCACAATATTTCCAAGCACAGTACAGTCATCATTTTCACAAACAGAATGGAAAAAGATGAAAATCTATCTCAGATGTCTGCTTATTTTATTTAAAAAATGTGACTATGGCCACACAATATCAAAAGTGTTGACTACATAAAAATATGTATAGCTCTTCAAATCAAATGTACTTTCATTCATTTTCATAGAAGAAATTTTTAAGACATTTATACACACCTTTGCAACCATCATCTATATGAAAACAGGACGCAATTTAAAAAAATAGGATTAATGAAGGAAAAAATAAAAACGTTTACAAAATATCAACATTCAACAAGAATGATTTTCTTCAAAACAGGACAGCCCTAATAAAAAACCAGGACTTGGCTGGACTGACTGTACCATACAATATCACGCAGCACTTCCAAGTGACATAACGACTCCCAATATGAAATGTAGATCTAACGTGATGGAATGAACTGAAACCCTAACTCAAACAGTGAAAGGTAGATGTCAGGCATTTGGTCATAGCATACACACTCCAATTAAAATATTTTCACATAACTTGACCCTCTCAGCTAATGACTACATTCATTCAAATTCAAAGTGACAGAGAGCAAAAGAGCTTCAACAATCTATAAAGATTCATTACAAAATAAATATCAGTTCCTGAACCATAATTCATTCCAACCAACTTTTTAAAAAACAACAGCTTGAACATGTTAAAGGCTCCATGTTTTCGCAATCAATCATTATCTTTGTGTACTAGGGGTGGCCAATCTATTTTCAAGAGCCTCAAATCAAAGAACAAAGATCTGTGTGTTGCCCCAATCTATGCATTGACTACCAAACTAACATGCCCATAAAAAATATATATGAGACTGTCCTTAATCAAAGATATGACATCTATACCTGAAAGCAAAAATTCACAATAATTTAAGGTACCTTGCTCCCAGTAATGTCATATATATGACGAAGAGTATTTTCTAAAACTTAATCATTTTAATCTAAAGGTTGATGACCTTCCACCCCATGGCACATTGGAATTCATAGCACCAGCTCACAGGTTGGACTCCTCCTACCTGCCTAAATCCCAAAGCAACAACTAACATCTCCAACATGAAAAGGGATAACCAATCAAAATTCTAAAATCTCTCATGGGACAAATTCTTACAGATTATGTTTTAAACAATGATCTCATCTAAAATCTAACAATATGGGTCACGTCGTCTGACCAAACACTACCCATACAATCGTCTTAATAAAAATGTATATATTTTGTCACCGTCACCCCGAAAAGTTGTTAAAGAGGAACAGCAATTGGTGGGAATATATTTTTAGTTGCATTGGGTTGTTTGGTTGCCGCTTTTCATTAATATTGTTGTCGTAAACATTTCATGATGATGGTCCTGCAATGATTCTAACACTATTACTACATTTGTTCACTCCGTTAAAATGGGTGTTCGTTTTAGGCTGTTGTCTGGCACAGGTGCCATTACGTTACAGGTTGTTTTATGATATCGAAGCTGCTTTGTTTTTTACACTAATCCTATCGTTTCACAGTTCCGTCTGAGAAACAGAGAAACTTTGAATAAAACTCAATGTGATTGAGAAAGAAAAACCACGTTCCAAAGAGTTTTAAGAGAGATTGAGCGAGTTCCAGGAAAGAACCGTGGGAAATTAAAGAAGTGGTGGTATGTAAGATCTACAGAAAACCGCCTGAGATTCAACCCTATACTACCCAATGCAGCAAATTTCCATATTATAATTTTTGAGATCACATAAAATGAAAAGTAACTCTGCTAACACTGCATGACTCTGTCTAACTACAAGCAGTAATCATTTCCCCTGAAAGTAAACAAGCCTTCAAATTAATTTTGCTCGTTTGTCATAGATAAAATAAAACTTGTTCCATCATCCCTGACTTCCCAAAGCAAAGTCCTGTAATTTTCCTAATTTCTAATAACATGTTTAACCCTACACTCCATGAGTAATTTCCTAACACAAAATTCTTGAACTATGCTGGATTTGGAAAGTAGTAAATTCTATTTCATCTAAAAGCAGTGTAAGAAACAACCGGCTGGTTCCTCTTTCTCCTCCCAACCCTCTTCTCTCCTTCCTCACCCAATTCATCCACGCTGGCCACAGGGACTGCTTCCTCGGGTGTCAGAGAATTAGCAGCATCACCACTGTTGTCTACCCAATCGTCCACACTATCCCTCCCACAATGACTACCACTCTCATCATCACTGATTTCAACGCTGTCGCCGTATTGTCTCTCTTTCTTTCTACCGGCACCAGAGTTCACAGATCCATTCACCGGATCTTCTAATGGGACAATAATATGTCCTTTGGAGGGAGACAGAGACAGACCGGTGGAAGGCTTTCCAATAGGGGTGGATGGCGAAAATGAGGACGGGGAGGAGGATGACGAAGATGGGGAGGAGGTGGATGCGGTGGTTGGGGTAGACGTGGAGAAGGCAGTAAGTGAGACTGCTCCTTTGGCATTCCTCTCACTAGATGTGCTACTACTTCGACGAGACGAATTTGATCGGAAACGTTTTTCGCCTCCGTTGATCAAATAATAATCAGGATCTGTGTTACGTTTACGACTGGATCGGCGCGCCATCTCAACCTCCACGGGTTTAGAAGGAGACGTGGTGATGGTATTGGCACTGAGTAGAGTATTAGGAGACATGTTATTTTTATCACTATTGTCACTGTTGGCGGACATTGTGTTTATTAGGTTTCTGGGACTATCGTCCATGGCAAAATGAGAATTTGAAGTGGTTGGAATAGATAATGTAATAAAATCATCATTGTTCTTGTCTTTGCTGTCAATTTCAGGAGATGAAACGTTGGGAGATCTTGTGGTGTGGATATCTTTAGAGGACATTGTAGATGTTCCAGAAGACATTTTAGAAGTTTTAATGGTGTCGAGAGATTTGAGTTGCTGTGTGGTGGTTGTGGCAGAAGACACATACTGTTGGAATCCCACGCCAGACACAATGTTGATGGTGGTGGCGTTTGTAGCCAGCAGTGAGGCGGTGTTGGTAAGCAATGACCTAGATGGGGTGATGGATAATGGTGATGGGGAAGAAAGACGACCGGGTGACGAATTGGCCGAGGAGTGAGGAGAGGATGACAGATTCATAGCTCCACCAACTTTATTATGCTCTGCTTTTAATTTTTTGATTTTCTCTCCCACGATAAAGTTGGTTTTCTCAAGACTTCTAGAGTTCTCTCCGTTACCGTTGGACTGTTGTGAACTTTTCATCCCCATGAGCTCCTGTGCAAAATCTGACATGCCATACTGTGTAGCAATGCGAAGGCCTTCCTCTAACAGGGAACCCTCATTGGAGTTTTGAAGGGCAGCCGCCATGTACAAAGCATTCAACGAGTTATTGGAAGGGGTTAAGCTGTTGTTACTGCTAATGTTGCTGTAGTTATTGTCATTATTGCTGATGATGCTGCCGACGTTGTGGTGTTTATTATGCTTTTCTTCCAGCCTGATGTTTTCTGGAGGTTGTGGACTGTTCCCATCACCAGAAGCTGAAAGAGTAGAGATAAAAATATTATACTTTCCCTATAAAATAATATAAATCAGGATTTCATGTTCACATAGGGACACTATGATGTTAAAAGAAAAAATGAGAGATTCATCATACTATGTAAGGAAAAAATCTGTAACCCCCTGGCCTTACACTGAATTAAGGGGAGCAGGCCTAGCAATACTACTACCAAGCAAGGATGGAAAATGTCAAAGTACCAGAAGAAAAGTGGAATGTTGAAATTAGGATTCAAACCCTGTTTTCCTGGCACTTTCACATTTTCCATCCTTGCTTGGCCTTACACTTGACACTTAACAAATTTCCGAAAGGATGAATAAAGTTTATTATTATTATTATTATTATTGGTGACAACGGGTTAGCCAAGACCAAATAAGTTTGAATACTAAATCCATTGAACATCACTAAAATAGTCAACTGTTGAAAATTTCTGTTTGGATAAAACTGAATTACATCCCACTTCCTTTCAATTTCAATTCTAAAATAATGCACTCCCACCAAAGTGGACAAAGTATAAATGATATATCCCTGCACCCCCCAATCTGAAGCCCTATATATATGTCCAACCAAAATAGCCCGGAACCATGTAAGACTTCTCACACGGCTGGGATATAGGTCAACCTTCCTCAATCCCAATTGTTTTCAATTGACTGACTATCATTTTACTCACCCCCTGGGGAAGTCAGCTTGGGTGATTGACGTCTCAAACTGAAAACAAACAAGGTTAATCATTAGGCATTCAGGTCATAATGAACGCATAGAATCAAAAGAGAATGACTTAACACCTCTACTTCTTTCTTTCTTATCCAATTCCCTTTTACCATCACAGGGTAGGGCCAGCGCTATGAGGCTGGATTTCTGTGGATCAAGAAATTAAGCCAAGCAGGTGATCAACCCATTGTGACCTTTGTGGTAGGAATTTATTTTACCCGGACAGTGGTCTTACTGTACTGCATACTCTTATCGATTTTCAACTGCCAAGGGTTCTTTAACGTGTGCACAGGACATCCGAGTTTATCGTCCATCTCCCCGATAGGACTAGGTTCTTTGATCCCACCTACCTGAATAGGATCAGGGGAGTGGCATATAGATTTTCACCTAGTTTCAGGGAGAAAAATACCTGACAGTGTCGCTGAATAAAAAATCAACCTCCATCATCTTCATTGGGTTAGACAAAAAGGTTCGCTTACCATGAATAAATTCCTTAAATTCTTCTCTATCATAATTACTGTTTCTTTTGCAGTCACCAAACTCATGACATCATTTCAATTCTTTCTTGATCAGCCTTGTAATCTGACCAATATGCTTTATTAAGCCTTAAGTGTAGTTCATACAAATTTGAATGCATCTTTTAAAAAAAAACAATGCCATTGAATCTAATAACTTCCTAGCCACCCAGTTTTCATAGAAAAATTAAGGTTATCATTTCTAAATAACTTAAATTTTTTAATGAAAATGGGGTGATTTTAATTTTTTTAAATAAAACCACCACCATCAAAACAGGCTGGCTAGTGTCTTGTCCATGCTTGTAGAGGAATTCAAACACAACACTGATTCATCCAATAAGACAATGCTTCCTTGAAAAAAAAAAAAAATTTAATTAGGTCTTTTCAAAGTACCTGGCTAACTGACCAACCAATTCCTGTCTGCGTGTGGTCAGTCGGGCATATCGGTCATTGATGGTGTCCATCTCGGCTGTAAGGGCAGACATCTGAGTATGGTCTTTAGCCTCCAGTAGTACACGAAGCGCTGAACGGATTCTTTCTTGTTCCTTAGACAGTTCTGACAGATTGGACGTCACGTCTGTCAATTCATTCTGCCACAATGGAAAAAAGTTGTTAGTTTTGCGCTCTTGGCAACATTTAGGTCATATCAAGGGTGAGACCTCCGAATTATAGTCCACCTCCGATAGGACTTGATTCCATTGGAATAATCAGGGTCAGAGCCATAAAAATCGAGAAAGTTCAAAGGAAAAAATATGAACGTTGCCGCCCGAATTTGAATCCAGTACCGCACGAAGCGAAAACATTAACCACTACGTTTTAATTGGGGCGTCTTCTTTTCATTGTTTCAAATCATTTTATCAGCACCCTCTCCCCTCATTACATGACTGCACCTGAATCCAGATTCATAACTGTTTTCTATTCTGTGTTGCTAAGTGATTGGAACTAACTTTAAACTTTAAAAACTAACTAGCAAAATAGAGACCAACCTGTGTTCTCATGAGTTTATCCTCCAAAGGAGAAACTGGTGCCAACTGTGCTGAGGGTCCATTTGACGATGGCGAAGACGGATCCAAACCAGTGTCAGAACCATCACCAAGGGGTTCGGTCTTGGTGGGGACAATTTCAGCAGCTCTGAAATTAGACAGACAAAAGTAAAAGTGAGCGATGGGATTTTTATGGAGGACTGATATCAATGAATTGAATGGAAAATCAGAGAGACATAATAGATCAATGAAAAATAAAGACAGGTAGGTGGGTAGTGAGTGAAATTAAATGGATTTGTTGGATGGGTGTCAGAATGGAATTGTTTTTAAAAAATAATAATATGAAGAAATAATTTAACAAGACAAAGTCCAGAATTAAAGAACAAGAAACAGAAGAGTCAGCTATGCAACCTTCAACCACCCAAATGATGGGGTAAATATATAGTTTTATAGCATAGTTTGTTTTAACTTCATAATTTGTAAACATTGCTTGTCACTGCTCATATTTATGTGGTAAGCGTTTGGAATCAGGCACTCTATATAAATAAACTTTATAATTATTATCATAAATGAGAGGATGATTGAACATGAACTCATCTTAAAACTGCTGAATGGATGGGAAGATGCATTAATAATAATATAGGGTAGGGTATTCCTCCGAAATTATCTTCAAGCGTCAAAAGGGGGACATAACCGATTAACCATAATCAAATACAGATAGGATGAATTATTACAGAAGTGCAGACCTGTCAACCCAAACGAAAGTAAAAACATGACAGTAACAGAGACAAAGAAGAAAAAATATTGCGAAAAAAAACCCCTGGATTATTTAATTTAAAAAACAGGACAATCCCTTTAAAAAACAGGACTTGACAGGTCAGTGAAAGTCATAATATAAGACATGCTAGAAAGTTGATTGACTGAGGCAGATAAGACTAAGACCCCTACCAGGAAAGCACTCCAACCACCCACAGACAGACAATTCAACAAACTCTTACCTGGAGTGTCCTTTTGAGTATTGGTACCCACTGTCACGTACCACTTGCCTGGCCAGGGGAAATAACTCTTCTCTACGCGTCAACAAGGCAGGGAGGTGGCTACAAAGCTGGGCAGCTGCTTCGTTCACAGAAATCTGATAGAACCATAAATAGAAAAGGTCAAACAAAAAAATGTAATTAAAAGACATTCGTAGGGCTAAAATCAATTCTGGAAAAAAAAACATTCTTACAATTACGATCATATTGTTTGGTGGGTGGCAATTTTGATACAGTTGGGCCAATATCGGCTTCTTCCACAGAACAATTTCTGAAAACAGGAAGCCATAGACCATAGTAAATATTTTACAACATTATTCTAAAAATAGATAATCTCTTACAAAAGAGAAGAAAAAAACCCAACAAACAATCTTTTAATCTAGGTTTAATAAATTTTCCATCACAATTAAGTTAATAAGGCTCGTACCGCACCTAGACAAATCTGTCTTTAGTCCGTTTAGTCAGTTTTGTCGCAGAATTTAACTTCCACTCGGTTTGTG
>JARBEQ010139824.1:0-13359 GCA_030265355.1 Tritonia tetraquetra | reverse complement strand
GTCCCGTGTGTACGTTGCGCACGTTAAAGAACCCTTGGCAGTTAAAAATCGATAAGAGTAGGCCGAAAGGCCGCTGTTCGGGCAAAAATAATTCCTACCACAAAGGTCACAGTAGGTTGATCACCTGCTTGGCTTAATATCTTAATCCAGAGAAATCCAGGCTCATAGTGCTGGCCCTACACTGTAATAGTAAAAGGGAATTGGATAAGAAAGGAAAATAAAGAAAAGAAACTATATCAAACACGACTTAAGATTGGCATGTGATCAGACCAATGTGCTCCTTTCTATGCTTCCCTATTTTGTGGTACATACATATTTCATTCTGGAAAGTATAGATGAACTAAAAATCGAGAGCATTGAGACAGGGGCATTAAAAAAATGAATTGACAAAGTTTTCATAAGTATACGACTAAGTGTAACTTTGTTGTGCACTATCAATTTCTGATTGTTTCTACCAAAAACCGTATACTCGGGTTTTTCCTGTTTGTGATGTGGGGACAAATAATTCCCCATGTTTGAGGAAAGGAAACTAACCATGAAACCCTTATGAATATGATGATGTACATTTTTATGAGTAAATGTTGGTGAGGTGAGAGTCATTTCCCCTTGCGCTTCGCATGTGACAATGTCAGCGAAAAAATCGCGAATTCTGATCTCTTTCTATTGATATATTTTTTTTCTACCATGTCTCTCCTTAATCAAAATAAACAACCACATTACGACATCGCAATATTTATTTGATGTTTCTAAAAAAAAATGTTAAGTCTTCAAACTTTATGGATAATCTTGTTTAATACTTTCAGTTTACCATAATGTATTTCAGTCTTTTTAAAGATCGATCATCTGAATAAGTAAATCCCATAAAATATAAGTATAATAAAATATATTACACATGAAACACGATATGCAAATCCTATACTCCACTGAGCCGAAAGCCTTGAACAGACACGCCTTGTTGTAGCCCCGAACACTCCAGAAACTTCTTCACAACTAAACGAGAAAGACTTCTGTCTGACTCCCCTGGGATGCTCCCGGGACCCAGTCGATCTGTTTACCGTCAGTCGAATGGAACCATGGCATTGTGATTAAGGGCTTTTGTTTCGGCGGGGGCATTATGTAATGACTAAGTCACCTTACGGCTGGTGGAACAGCGGCTGTTGCTTCCGATTCACCCCCCCCCCCACCCTCCTCTTCCCCCTCCGGTCGGCACAATGAATTAAGTGCCGCGAGATGAAGAGAAAGCACGAGAAACAATGTTGTTTGTGAGTGCGGTGGACAGTCAATAGCGGTAAATCGTCCTGACAAATATGCGGACTTTTTGGTGGGGACGAGACAAAACAGGACGGATAAAGGAAGTCAACAAAGCTACAAAGCATCGGAAACGCTACCTTGAGATGCAGGGACACGGTGTAAAGACAGCTAAAGACCCCCCAAATCTTTGATGGACTTTGAATGCGCTCTCTGAATCAACAAATTAGGCTTTGGTCATACAGATTTCTTCGGACAGTGAAAGCATGTTGCGGTTGAGAAAAAGGGTTGTGTTGGTGTAGAATAAAACAAAGTAGAAAGAAAGAAGAAATGACATACCCAAGAATAGAAATGACTTCCTTCTCCCTTTTCTCCTTTACCGTTCAGCTTTCTTGCGACATTCCTGTACTGTCTCAGTTACATTATTGTGACATTCTCTAGACATTTAAATACTTTAATACGTTATATGACATATTTTGTCTCTGGTGAATTTTTGCGACATTCTCTAGACGTATAGATAGTCTAAACATTCTTTTATTCGTAACTAGATACATTCTATGACAATATTTTGTCTCTAATATGTGCACATTATCAACTTTCTTTATTGATATTTTGTCTCTAATACTTCCACCACAACATTCTATTTTGCTGTTTTGTCTCAAATTACATCGTTAATATTTTTTGATTTTATATTACGCTCTTATAACTTTCTCTACTTTATTACGACATTGCCAAGTAATATCTTGTCTCTATTATTTCAGTACATTTTCTATTGTTGTTTTGTCTCTAATACATTCTTACGACATTCTCTATTTTTTGTTTCTAATGCTCCGTTACCACATTCCATCTATATACACTATCTATTTATCTACATTATTCATCTCTCAATGTGTTTATCTAGTGTCGATTTATCTATCTGTCCGTCTATCTGTCTATTTGTCTATCTACCTGTCAATCTGTCTGTCTGTAAGTTTATATACCTACTTTCCCGTCAGTGTATCTGTCTACAGTCTGTCCTAACATCTTGCTTTATTTCCCACGATATTTCTAGACTATAATTTGAGACGAGCCATTTTTTTTTTGCAATAATATAATTCATGAGCTATTTTCGGCGAATACATGGCTGAATCATTATAAACCTTTTTCTATTTCAATCGTTGTCTATCTTGACCGAAACACGGATGTGTCTGTTTACCCCATTAAGCTTCTGTTTTGGTCCTGATTTATTTATCGTTATTTCGTCATGGTTTAGTCTACCACACCACGTAAACGTCTGTTCCATGCAAATGGTCGGCATTGTTGTTTCCCTATTCTAGTTCTAAGAAATCATGAAGCTCAAACTGAAATCAAATAAATCAAAGGGAGGATTTCCCAGTTAAACTCTACACCGTGGAATCGTTCTGTTCATGCTGACACAAATCAATCAATCGATCGATTATTCAATAAATGAATGAATCAATCAATCAATATCTATCTTATTTTATCTGTATCTATAAATTCATTTATTCATTTGTCCGTCTACCTGCCTGCCCATCTACATATCTATAATACATCTATCTGTCTGCCTGTATATTATATGTGAGGAGGGTTTCATCACACAACGCTTTAAGCGCAACTGGAGTTAAACAGACAAAATGCATGATTTTACATAATTTGCTAACGAGTAAGACTTGAAACTCTGGACTGAATTAGTCCATAGAGAGTTTATATTTTACACAGAATATCAGAATTCATCTATTGGTATTGATGAAGTATTAACTATTTTTCTGACTTTGTGATTTTGCGCATAATGCGTTTTGTGACGAAACCCATCGTATATCGCCCATACGTCTATCTATCTATCAATCCTTTCAACCCTTCGATCGATCCACCTATAACTTCAGCTACGTGTAAACATTTAAATCACGATATAAAGGAAGGGGTAACAGTGGATCAGGAGTATGGTTCTAGCTGTTGTTTTTCTTCATAAACTATAAACCTATTTGCCGCGCCCCTGATCCTATGAAGGTAGGTGGGATCCAGAACCTAGTCCTATCGGAGACGGACGATAAATTCGGAGGTCCCGTGTGCAAGTTGTGCACGTTAAAGAACTTTGGCAGTTGGAAATCGAGAAGAGTAGGCGCTGTCCGGTCAAAATTAATTCCTACCACAAAAAGTCACAGCAGGCAGATCACCTGCTTGGCCTAATATATTGATCCAGAGTAAATCCGCCTCATAGAGCGGGCCCTACACTGTAATGGTAACAGGGAACTGGATAAGAAAGAAAGAAAGATGTAAAGGAACAAGACTATTTCGTTACATTTCAATAACACTATTGTGTATTTTATCAACAATACTGACTAAATGACACAATGCAATATTACTTTAAGGATTTTGAGACATCGATGCAATCTTCGTTTAGAGACACACACGTAAAAACATCAAAATATATGAGTTATGGGGAACGAGATTTGAAGTAAGAAGGTTTTGTCAATGATATGTTAGGTATTGACAAAAGGGCAGACAGCATTTTATTCAAACTGAGATTTGGATAAAAGAGACGGTCTACAGATTTCGTGTTGGAATTAAAGAAGAATTTCGTTAGATCAACGCAGCCCAAATTGAATTATCTAATAGTTCAGACATGTAGACAATAAAGTAACGACGTTTTTTTTGTTTTGTTTACATTTAGTTGGATAAATCGAAGAATAAAGGGAAACTTGTAAGAATGCATATCAATGTTGAATCCCGAACAGTGTTCAACAGACACAGAGTATTGACCCTTTACAAAAAGGCCAGGTTTTCTACTCACCACGAAACAAACCCCAACAAACTAAAACATAACCTCCCCCTCCCCCCCCCCCCCCACACACACCCTAAACAAACTAACAAACAAAAATAAAAAACAGAACAAAATGCAAAAAAACCCCCAACAAAACAAAGAAAAAAAAACAAAAATAAATCTGACCAAAAACAAAAACAAAAACAAAAACAAAACAAGCAAACAGATAACAAGCAAACTTGCCATTCCCATTGTGCTATTGAAGAGGGTAACCAGGACAGAAAGCTTAATAGAATCAGGCGGGAAATCCTTTTTACGTGGATTCTCTGCTAATTAGGAATTTGATAGATTCAAGAAATTATTCCACGGTGCCCAAAGAAACATTACAGGCAAATATTATCATCTGACACAGGGGCATACTTCTGGCAAAAGTTGATAATTTATTATGATAATAAGTATATGACAACGTCTTTTGCGATTAAAGACAAAAAAGCAACACCGTGACAATCAATACAATTAAAAACAGCTCAGTAAGTTCTGACGAATACGTGAATAGGTCGACATTATTCTTACGTCCTGTCCGGAGGGTTTCAGAAATGTCATCAGCATCTGAAAAACCGAACTAATTCTGTATTCTGGAAAATCTTTATAAGCAATTGATCTACACCCTATGTGCGCCATGTTGCCAAATAGAACGTTGGTCTTGTTTTGAGTTATGAAGTCAACGGTTCAGACATAATCATTGAAAGAAGATCTTAGGCCTACAAGATGTTCGATGAACGTAAACAGTATTGAATGCACCATTGAAACTGAGTTCCAGGGTGTGAGTCAGTCAATAAAAAGCAGCCGCGTATACTTGCAAAAAATATGTCGTTACGCTAATGGACAGCAGAAAGCATGGTTTATTTCTTTGAAATATTCGTTTGAAAGTTTAGATTCCGTTACAATGTTGAAAGACATACATAATAATGAATAGTATTCGTTATGCTAAGTCTTATGTTATTGTGTCTGCGTCAATTTTATTTTTGGTCTTCTTTTTCTGTCATTTTTTCTTCATTTACATAATATCCTTTTATATCTGTCTTACTTACTTATTCCCATTACACCCAGTTTATATCTGTCTATCATGACGTATCTATTTGTCAATCTTATCTGTGTATCTAATTATCTGTCTGCCCCTCTCTCTAACAAAATATCTACGTATATCTCTCTGGCTATTTGTCTACTTTTCTTTCTTTCTGTCTGTCTTTCTGTCTCTCTTAATTTCCTGTCTTCGTTAAAGTGATGTGTTTATCGATTCATTCAACGTGTTTTCCTTTTTATATGCTAATTCAATTGTTTATATAATCGAATCAATATTCGCCACCTAGGCTTTTGTCCTCACAATCACTCCAAAAAAATAATAAAGAAAATTTAAGTATAGCCATTACGTAAACGTAGTCGTCATCAAAACGTGATAAATAGTCCATGGGTCTCATAGCGAGACATGGGTATAGATACGTCCTTCTTATCACTTAAGGCGGCATTACATATCTATATGGCAGCGACCAGGGGTGATACAACACATTGATCACGAATGGAAGTCAAGACAAACCGACAGAAAGAAAGTAATGGAGGAATGACCTTGCGTTTTAGGGAAATAACATAACACCTAAAGGTATAAAAGGAATAAATGATAATGATAATAATGATGATAATGATAATAATGATGATAATGATAATAATAATTATAATTATGATAATAATAGTAATGATAATAATATCAATAACGATAATAATAATAATAATATCAATTACGATAATGATAATGATAATAATAATAATAATGATAATAATGATGATAATAATAATGATAATAATAATACTTTATGGCATAATTCATAAAGCGCATATCTGTATAAAGTGCTCTATGCGCTTCACATAATTGATAAGCATCAAGCAAGGTTGGAAATGTAAAAGTGCCAGAAAAACAGAAAAATAGCCATAGAAGAAAATGGAAAGTCGACAGTGGAGTCGAACTCACACCGCGGCGTACGACAACACCGCCTAGCCAGAGCCAGAGGCCACGCTCTAACCAACTGAGCTAATTAGCCACCCCTAGTGCCTGCTCCTCTTCAATTCATTCATTATTGGTAAAGAAACAATAAGAAAAGGGAATTAAGTACAACATTGTTGCAATTTATCCAGTTTTTTGGTCTAACACCAGTTTGTTTTCTCTACCGCCCCACGCCCCCCCCCCCCCCTAAAACACATATCATTTAATTTCAATCAACACTGATACTATCGATTTTAAGTCTTTGTATAAATCGTTTTTATCACTCTAAAGATTAACAGAAAAAGACAATGCTTTGATACAATTCGCAAATGATAGATACATAATTTACATAATACTCAGTCTATCAAAAAATGACACTATCATTTCGTTCCTTAATAAACGCATGAAATAAAACAAAACAAAATAATATTTCTGACGTCTATTTCTGCTTTAAAAATTGACCACGAAACAAATAATGTATTTTGAGAAACAAAACAGATCTGAAAGACAAAATCTCTTCTTTTCTCGGTTCTTCTTTTTTACTTCCTTATTCAGCCCCTAGTATACACAGTATCTCGGTGCGCGCGCCAGACCTAAGTTAAACAACTAGCTAAAAATAATAAGCACTATCAAGCTTTTGGACCGGCATGTGATCTATCCCACACCATGATTACCGGTCCAATCTAAAAAGATAGAATTTAGACTTTTGCTACGGCAAATGCTGTATAGACTGAACTATAGACTGAACTATTTACAATTGAGAAAGGGTGAGAAAATTAAATTGATGGGGCGCGAACTTGAGACTGAAATGAGTATCGGGAACTCATAAACAAACTATCACTAATCATGTTGATAAAATCGATGGCTTTTATTGTAGCTAGGTAAAAACAATAACACGTAATATATAGCACGGTGGATAAAATTATTTTCAAGACTGAAATGTGTGAAGGGAATTCATAAATAAATGAGCATAAATCATGTTGAAAAAATCAAGGGTTTTTAAAAGAGTTAGGTAAATAGATCTATAATGACACGTAATATGTAGCACGGTAGATATACGTAGATTTAAAGACTGACTCGTGAAACGGGAATTCATAAACAAACTAGCGTAAATTATGTTGATAAAATCAAGGGTTTTTAAAAGAGTTAGGTAGATATAATGAAACGTAATATGTAGCACGGTAGATATACGTAGATTTAAAGACTGACTCGTGAAACGGGAATTCATAAACAAACTAGCGTAAATTATGTTGATAAAATCAAGGGTTTTTAAAAGAGTTAGGTAGATATAATGACACGTAATATGTAGCACGGTAGATACACGTAAATTTAAAGACTGACTTGTGTAACGGGAAGTCATAAACAAACTAGCGTAAATTATGTTGATAAAATCAATGCTTATAAAAAGACTTAGGTAGATATGATAACCAGTAATAACCAGCACGCTAGATCAAAGTTGATGAAAAAAACGGACATAGAATAGAGAAACCTAATGGGAAGAGTATAAATAAGTGGATCAATGAATGAAGGGAGGAAGGGGTGAGAGGATGGATGAATGGATGAATGAATTAAGGGAGAAAGGGGTGAGAGGATGGATGAATGGATGAATGAATTAAGGGAGGAAGGGATGAGAGGATGGATGAATGGATGAAGGACGGAACGAATTAATCATATGAATGCAGTAGGGATAGAAAGAATGATTAGATGAATGAATGAAGGGATGAGAGGATGGATGATGGATGAATAAATGAAGGACAGGAATGATTAGATGTATAAGTTGATGACTTGATGGATGAATGAATGATTGGAAGAAGAGTGGATAGATCGATGGGTGAATGAATGAGTAAATACAATAATTGATCAATGACTGACCTGATAATTGAAAAAAAGGTAAAACAGCTAAGTGTCGCAAACAAAACGGATTGGAATCCGTGCATAGGTCTTGAACGTTTACACAACAATCATTATGACAATTCACAATAGGTCAAAACTAGAGCGATAAGAAATCATAATGTAATGAAAGAAATTAAAAACAAACAAAAACCCAACATAAAGCGGAAGAAGAATCGAATTCTAAAACCACAGATACTATTGTGAAACAGATAAGGGCATAACTGATAAATGATTAGAACTTAATGATTGGCATGTTGATAACCAACCATGTGATTAATTACGTGAATAAGCAAATTGCAAATAAATGAATAAACAAAGATAATTTAGGAGTAAATAGAAAGTAGATAAATGAATAAATATGAATACATGGTAAACAATTGCACTCGTGAGTAGACTAATTAATTGTTGAGGAAAAACAAACAAACAAATAAACATACACGCTATATATCATGAATACTTATACAACCCAATCAATAAAAGAAATATTAAAAACAAATTCATGCTGACAAAATAATGTGTTTGAAAGGGTATTATATCTACGCATATAAGTATGGCATTGATCTTAACCGATAATAAACAAGCAAATAAAATAATAGACACATGAACAAACATGCAGATAGATAAATGAATGCATGAATTGATCGACATGCCATTATCTGATTGATCCATAATCAAATTGACATACTATATGAATTGTTACGACCCTTTTCACATTAAAAACCGTATCTATTATAACACCACGCATCGACCTGACTACCGTAATCTAAACTTTCCAACTTTGAAATGAACACGGAACTGAATTTTTTAAAAATGAAAACAAAAACAAACACATAAATAACATCACTTATTAGAGCGAAGGACAAAACTCTTCTAGTTACGTTTCAGTTAAGGATCCAGTTTGGTCTTCTGTCTAAATCCAAGAAAAAAAATCGACTGGCATTCAGTTAGCGACTATTATTATATATAGTCTATACGGCGTAGCAAAAGGGGAATACCCTGATCTCCATAGCACGGCCACACTCACATTTTTAGTCCCAAGAGAGTCTGTCTGTGTCCGCATGTGTGTGTGTGTGCGCGCATCGTGTGTGTGTATGTCAGTATGTAATGTGCATCAACTTACGATACAGCGCCGTCATAGGTAGATCAGACTACCTAGCTTGTAGTCTTGTAGCGGCAATTCGATCGGTAGCAAAATCGACGGCGGTCGTTGCATTGTACGATACGGTACGCCACCTCTATGTGGGTTCTCGTTGGCGAACACTAAACCCTGACTGAGAACACCCGCCTCTCCTGTTTTCAGTCCCCTCAGTCCGTATTCTCTCTCTCTCTCTCTCTCTCTCTCTCTCTCTCTCTCTCTCTCTCTCTCTCTCTCTTAATCTATTCTTTTACGTTTACCAAAGAATCTATGCTACCGTAGGCTTAGATTCTTTGCTTTTACTGACTCTACATTTCAGCGCATCCCGAGTGTAACGAAATAACTGTCATCGGAAGGTAGATAGATAAGACTGGAGTGTGAGTAGGTCGGTGTACCTTTAAAGTAGAAACTGAAAATCATAGGGGAAAAAAACACACGAAAATAAAAGCACTTTGAAATATCTAACATCTGCGTCTTTGAATTATTATTATTACTTTTTGTTTTTGTTGTTTTGTTGTTGTTTTTTTTTGCGACAGGAGAATGCAAAGCGTCAAAATACTAAGAACTTAATACAAACTCTGAACCAAACTTTAATCAGTATATGACACATTATGTTTCACAGTGGGTTGATCACCTGCTTGGCTTAATATGTTGATCCAGAGAAATCCAGCCTCATAGTGCTCACCCTACACTGTAGTGGTAAAAGGGAATTGGATAAGAAAGAAATGACGCATGTTAGAGGATATTGCTGATGTCAGATTATTGATATGCTGCAGTGTTACTTCCAGATATGATTTATTTTTTTGTATAGGCCTTATGCCTCCATTCTTTATAAATTTCGGATACCCTTTTAGGGCTCTCTCAGTTTGAAGACCTAATAGTGGCAAAGCGTTCTATGAATAAAAATCATATGATAAAACACTCAAGCTTCCCACCCACCGTTGTAGTTGAATTCAAAGAACGTGTCGCCACTTCTCACTTCACCAAGCTGAAACTATAATATCTGTAAAGAATGTAGTAGGTGTATCAGTCAGTGTGCGTAAGTAAGTGTGTGTTTGCATGCGTGCATGTGTTAATAATGTGTGTACGTGTATTGGGGTGGCTAAGGTTAGAATGAAAACCATTTTGATTACATCGTTTTAAAGCCATTAGCCATCGGCTGAGAATATCATACCAATATAATGGGAGCAAAGAACCTTTGCTGTTTCACCTTCCCGAAACATCAATTCTTCAACCACTGTGATGTCGTCCATAAAGAACAAATTTTGCGTATCGTAATCATTTTTACACCGATTCGTTTTTATTTCAACAATAAAAAAACTCGTATCATCCCATGGATTTCTATGGAAATTCCAAACGAGATCGAGGCAATATTTCCACAAATAAAATACAGCAATAATACAAGTATCCCTGGGTTTTTTTTCGTTTCTTTTTTAATTCTTTTTCTTTCTTTCTGTTTTTTTTTTCATGCGCTTTTCCTTCCATTTGGGTTTCACTCTATATCTTATATTACAAAGGTGCTCAATATTGTCTAAAGCTAGTCATTTAGTAAAAAAACCGACACAACTTTTCAATTGTAGAGAGAATTCAGAACAAAATTGATACATTATCGTAAACAAGGTAGATTTACATGAACCAATACGCCATTCAGTCTCCGTGGTTTTATATATCATGCCGTCAATGGTGAATTAAAAACGAGCTGATAATCGGCCCAATGGACGCTTCGTGTATCACATACCACACCTCTTATCTCTCCCTCCTTTCCTTTCTTTCTTTCTTTCTTTCTTATCCAATTCCCTTTTATCATTACAGTGTAGTGCCAGCACTATGAGGCTGGATTCTCTGGATCAAGATATTAAGCCAAGCAGGTGATCAACCCACTGTGATCCCTCCTTTTCGATATGATATATTCTGGGTTGTTCTGTCTCATTGTTTAGGGGATTGTTTTTCTTCAGACATGACATAGGCATGGATTTGTAAGTAAACTTTATTTTCATATCTCAACCAAAACAGCTCTTCAACCCAATAGCCCAAACAGTGCGTCCTTAAACAAATCTTTTATTTTTATCTATTGAAAGCATTAAGAGGGGTTCAAATTGGACATTTTGGGGTCAATATAGGCCTTAGACCAGGGGTGTCCAATTTTCTTGCAAAGAGGGCCAGATTTGGGGGCTCTTTCTGTTAATGAAGCGAAAAAACCCCGATTACTTTTTAAACTTCCAAAACGCACAGTTTTGGACAGGAAAAAACGAAATTGATGAAATTGCCAGTATCGATTTCAAAATACATTGTTTCCGACCCGGTGTAGATTGCCGCTTAGTTTAATGTGTAATGGTAGAGTTACAATAGAACACCACACCTTCACACTGTAATGATATCAACTCGACATGACGCAACAATGACGTCATGTTACGGTTGTTATCACACATATTATGCTCACCAGCGTATACGGAGGTAATTAAGATGTCTCCCCTTTCATTGTTCTCTCCCTTATTTTGTGACGACCGTCACACAGAAAACTTATTATCTGTTCACCTGTGCGAGCCATCGCACGAGAATTACAATGGGCCTTTGTCTACGCCAAACAATAGATAACCCTGGTGCCAATAGGTTTTGCGTCTCTCCGTATAGCGTGTTAGATAATCACGGCTGTCGTCACACCCTTTGTTAATCAATAGTCAATAGATTAAGATTCACGCCTTTCAGGGGAAAACGAAAACTGTCTGTTGTTACGCGTAATTAGGCCAGCATATGGGCATGCCACGTGCTTACGGCTAAATGTAATTAGCGTGGCCGTAGGTAGCATTCATAGAGAATGAACGTTTCACATTAGACCACGTGTAGTAAGGACTGGAGCTGACCCACCTTCTCGTCACACGATACTCGCTTTCTCCCGTCAATCATGAGAGACGGGAGTTTTCGACCAATTTACTATACGCTAAGAATTAGATACTCAGGGCATTTCAAGTGTCCTAGGGAACAGTCGTCTCGACTATAAGACGAAATATAGGAACTTAGCTTATGATGGACTAATATTGTTTATTCTAATGGGTCAAAATGCGTCACCAAGTGAGATTGCCGAGATACTAATTATGTATGTGCCGGAGTGTTATTTAGCTCTAGTTTGGCAAAAATCTATCTTACTTAAGGGAAATAAAAAGTGAGTTCTCTCAGAAACTGCAAATTAGGTCCGACCTAATACATCTTGAACCTTGGTTTCTGTAAAAGACCCTTGTAAAGTTGACTGAGGCCCAATCTCCACCGGAACAGGTCTTGGGTCTAGTCTCTGCTGGGTTAGAAGACCCAGATGCTTTGTCCAAGACGCGAGAAGCAACCCGGCACAGTCCCGGACCCAACGAGCCCCAAATGATCTTTTACATGAGTGTCGGTTATTTATTTATCCCGCTACCAGAAACATGTTATTTTTTACCGTGAAAAGTCGTTTTTATATTCCTGCACGATATGATTGATATCGTACCAAAGTCCTTCTCTCCGAGAAACAAAAACAAGAAAACAAAATGACACCCAAGCCCATTAAAGGACTTGAAAACCCCACTTTGGACGCAACCTACCGCGAAGGACGAATGTGTCTTCTCTCGAACGTTGATGATTCATATCTATTTTTAGACGTCTAATCCGAAAAGAAACGATTTGACCCCGTCTGGGTGCAGAGTTGTCCTCTCTTGAAGTTGCGAGAAAGTTAACCGTGTGTGGAAACAAAAAAAGATTATTTTGAATTCTTGTGTTTTTAATTATCTAAAAAAATGTTGTTGCCTGCGGTGTGTTTTTTTCTTTTCTTTATTTTTTCTTTCTTCTTTTTTATTTGCTTTTCTGTTCTTTATTGTTTTAAAGAGCAAAAGAAAAAGAATTAAAAGAATGAAAAAGAGAAAGAGGGGAGAACGAAGAAGATGAGGAGAAGGAGGAGGATGAAGAGGGTGAGGAGAAGGAGGAGTAAGAGAAAGAGAAGCAGGAACGAGAACAAGAATTAGAAGAAAGATATGTGGATTGAGAAGGATGAGGAGGATGAGAAGGATGAGGAGGATGAGGATGAAAGAAGAAGAGAAAAAGGCATAAAATAAGAGCAAAGCAGGGGGAGGTAATTAGATATTGAATTTAACTATTTCAATGATTTAGATCGGTTTTAAAACCTCGCGAACAATAAAAAAAACCCCAAACAATCCAGACAGACCTACAGAGACAACGAAAGAGGGAGAGAGGGGGGGGGGTAGAGAGAGAGAGAGAGAGAGAGAGAGAGAGAGAGAGAGAGAGAGAGAGAGAGAGAGAGAG
>JARBEQ010139713.1:0-13360 GCA_030265355.1 Tritonia tetraquetra | reverse complement strand
TCTCTCTCTCTCTCTCTCTCTCTCTCTCTCTCTCTCACACACACACACACACACACTCTCTCTCTCTCTCTCTCTCTTGAGGACGAAATGCCTCATATGTTTGAGTAAAGGGAAGTAACTAAGAAAAACTTATATGATTTACTTTGTGTGTAAATAATGGGGTAATGAGAGTTACTTCCTCCTGCACTTTGCATGAGCCTGCGTCAATGCAAAAAATTAGAGTAGATTCTCTTTTGATTTATTTGCTTTGATACCAATCAAAACATCATACAGAAATTTCCTGTTCTAGATAAAAAGTCATATAGGGCCAATCCCAAATTAAAATACACCAAACTAATAAACTCCTCGATCCTATTATTTGATGTCTTGCCGATTTGTTTGTTCTTAATTTGGAATATTAGAAAAGTTGACCTTGTCTACAATTTAAACCACACATACCTCCTGGGGCAGCCTAGAATATTCCACAATCCTCTCCACTGACACAACATTACTTTCCAGCAGTGTGGAGTTCTGGACCAACTCATTCAATGTGCTGGTCATCTGGGTGACAGTGGAATAAAAGCAAGGTGAGAAATGTTAATCCATAGCTTACCGTGTCGCCTTGCAACGCCCACAATGGTTGTTTACCGCATCGCCCACTATAGCCCGATGGCCCAATTTGAACATTTTTAGTTATTACCGCCATCTCAGTTTTGATTATTTTTTAGATGAAACCATTTTCTTTCAAAATTCATCAATCCAACTGTAATTGATGAGTAAGTATCGCATTTTATTGGAATTTATTAGAGATTTAATGGGAGAAAACGTTGATTTTCCCAATACTTTTAGGATATATCTGTTTCTGCATCTCACTCCCTCATATAAACTAACCATTGCTATCATTATTATTAGCATTGTTAAAACGTATTGGGGAAAATTCTTCCTGTGGGTTTCATCAGGATAAAATGTTAAACCAGCTAACCTTATTTGAACATTTTCATGAAGGGCGAATAACGCCAATCCATTGTAAGCCTTATTCACCCTTTCTTCATGAAAACAGCAGTATCATTATCACCCTCACCAGAAAGCTCAGTTGGTATAGCATGTGACCCTCTATCTCTAGCAACGTAGAGTTGTCGTTTGTAAGAATGGGTTTGATTCCCAAAGTCACCAAATCACTTTTCTTCACTATGGCTATTTTTCTGGCGCTCCCACATTTCCCTGCTTTCGTTGATACCATTCATATCATCCTGTTTGATTTCAGTTTTATATCATTTTCACTCAGTGAAAACCTATAAGCCACTCCCCTGATCCTATTCAGTTAGTCCTATCGGAGACGGGGCGATAAACTTGGAGGTCCCGTGTGCACGTTGCGGATGTTAAAGAACCCTTGGCAGTTAAAAATCGATAAGAGTAGGCCACAAGGCTGCTGTCCGGGCAAAATTAATTCCTACCACAAGGGTCATAGTGGGTTGATCACCTGCTTGGCTTAATATCTTGATCCAGAGAAATCCAGCCTCAAAGTGTTGGCCCTACACTGTAATGGTAAAAGGGAATTGGATAAGAAAGAAGAAAGGTTTCAAGGACTCGTATGCTTCAGCTCCCTCGACTGCAGACTTTTTAGCCTAGTAATTTCATTAGTTTCTGACCCGACATTACTGCACCAAACTTACGGTCACTCAGGGAACAGTCACATATTCGCTCTACCGATATTTCAAAAGGGGTCAAAAGATTAAGACTCTCTACTTTTTAAAGCTTTTTTTTTTCTTTACAAACCGCTATAACCGCAGCATTATCCATCATATTTGCAGGAGAAATTTGGTGTCACCTTTGATGAGAAAGACCGTCACATCTCCTATTTACCTCTGGCTCATGCATATGAAAGGATTTGTGAGGTAGGAGAAATGTTATCTGGTTCCGGTAATGTATAACTGCTGATGGTAGGGATGGTGGGGGGTGGGGGGATATGTGGCTAATTAGATCGTAGCACTTTGTGGTTTCCTGATGAAGAGGTTTGGTTTTCATTATTCGTTAAATATGATGTTAGTCCTTGCTTTGAAATGACTGTTCTGTACTAGACAGGTTAGACTTTTTGATGATGAAGGGTTGTTTTGATGGTTGCAAAGACGGAACTGTTTTTGTTGTGTGGTGGAATCTGTGAATTTACCATTGGTTTTAATTAGTTTTACCAGAATTTTAAGGACATTTTTACATTATTATATTTTTTAAGTATCTGTCTACAATAATATTATACTTGAAAATGGACTTTTTATTCAATGGAAAATTGTAATTTTTGCGACTTTACTTATGGACCTGTTACCGTACTGTTACTGTATAGTTTGATCTTAGGAAGATGAGAATAGAAATCAAATATAAAAGCAGCCAAACTAAATCTTGATTATGTTGATACCATGATATTATTTTGGTCCCATTTTTCATTGTTCAATCCAGTCAATCTTTTTGTGTGAGGGGGCTTCCATCGGCTACTTCCAGGGAGATGTTCGTAAACTGTTGGATGACATCAAAGAGCTTCAACCCACTATCTTTCCATGTGTTCCCCGCCTTCTCAATCGAATCCATGACAAAGTAATGATAATGAACTATTACATTGTAGTCTGCTTATGATAGATCCTTAGTGACCAGCCAAAAAATTTTATGGGAAATATGCATTCAAAACAACCAGAAATTATTTTGATCATTGGTTGTGGCCCCTTAACGATAATCAGATGACATGACTGTGCTAGGGTTTAGTGACCAGCCAAAAAAGTTTATGGGAAATATGCATTCAAAACAACCAGAAATTGTTTTGATCATTGGTTGTGGCCCCTTAACGATAATCAGATGACATGACTGTGCTAGGGTTTATATTATCTTAAATGAGAGTTTAGTTGAAAGGAGGTTATCTTAGGTGAACTGCAGTGTATAGTGATTAAAATAATGCTTGAGGACAAACTTTTTCATCTTTCTTTCCCTTCTTTTTTTATCAATAAACTTTTCAGTACCTTTCGGTGTAAGGTTTATGCAAACTTTCACCATTGATCCCTATTCAGTGACATCCTCTTCTGTTCCAGAAGTCTAGACAACACACTGTCGTCGATATCGCCGTTTACTGCTTATTCCTACGTAGTCTACTTTTGTTAGAATTATTATTATTATTATTATTATTATTATTATTATTATTATAATTTATTTATTTATTTATTTTAAAAAAAAAAATTTTTTATACAACTGAAACTTCTCTCCTACAGATAATGGCTGGTGTTCATCAAAGTCGCATCAAGAAATTTCTCTTTAACATGGCACTCAATAGCAAGAGAAAAGATCTTCAGAGGTAGGCACTTGTGATGAAGTTTGAGAAAATGTTTTTAAAAGCTATGGCGTTTAATTTAAACCAGTGAAATATTTGTATCGTTTTGTGGCATTCATTGATACTGTTTACTAATTACTTGAGTTGAAAATAAACTGACAATAGGAGAGGTGAGGTCTGCCCTATTCTGGCCCATGCCTGCAGAGAACACTTGGCAAAGATCATTTGAGCAAGAAATAGAGATTGCTGGAATGTGCTTGGGAGAAGTGAAGGAGAAGGCACCGAGTCAGGTGGAAGAGTGTTACTGAAACCCTATGCTCCATGAGGAGTCAATAGGTTTGTTTGTTTGATCGAACTCCATTTAACACCATAGAGCAGCGTTGGGGCCAGCCCTATGTTCAACCATGAAAGGCACACAAGATACCCGCCATAAAAAATGCAGGCACCCCAACCACCAAACATGACTAAACACAGAGCCGGAAATTCTGTGGATCAACAAGTTTCAGACTACTCTTTACTGGTGCCAGGAACAATACACTGAGCAGTATTTATCAAAGATAGGCCAATAAACAAATTACTGTAGCCCTTGTGAGTACCCCCATCAGCTATTGATACAAACTGGGAGGTTCTACCACTCTTGGCAATGATCAGAAGGTACTGGGTTCGAATCCTGGGGGCGAGGTTGGGATACTTTCTCGAGTTTTATGGCTCTGCCCCTGATGACTCTAAATTGATAAAAACTGTGAGGTTCTACCGCTCTCGGCATGGAGGGAAAAGGAAGAAGTCATTAAGTAAACTCTATGTGCAGATGCCTGGTCTGCTAGACATTACTTTGTCAACTTCTATTGATCAAGGACATTTATTTCAATGATATATCTGGGTTTCTGATGAAATCAGAATAGAACTTGTTTTGTAAGTTAAGATCCCAGAGCCGATGATGAATGATTGTATTCCTACTCCTAGGGGAATAATCCGTAACAACACCATATGGGACAAGTTGGTGTTCGCTAAGATCCAGCAAGCCCTTGGAGGATGTGTGAAGCTTATTACGACAGGATCAGCTCCTTTGTCTTCAGAGGTTCTCACTTTTCTCAAGTGTGCTGTGGGATGTCCTGTAAGATTACATTCCCTTTCTAGTACAGTACAGTCGATTCTGCTTAATCACAATCGGGTTATTCGCAAATGCCACTTACTCGCAACTATTCCCAAGATATGGAATTAATTCTATGTAAAAGTCACTGGTTAATCGCAACTCACTTCAGATAATCGCACAGCCGCCTTGCCTCACATTTTCGGTCATCTTTTTTCTACTTTCCACTTTGATAAACGATGATCGCATGTCTCCATTGTCATTAGCTAACAACTGTAACAGTACAATTGCTGTACACTGATTGTGATTGTGGGTCTAGCAGACAGCTGCAGCCGACTTTGCTCATTCATTAAACGACACCCCTAGCCTGCAAGGAATGCAGCAGACATACCTAGTCGTCAATTGGGGAAATGACCCTAAATTACTGGGCCCACTGCCAATTCCAGTTAATTGCAATTTTGGTTAATAGCAACAAAAATTGCCACTACCGTCGTTTTGGGATTAAGCAGAGTCAACTGTGTGTGTGTGTGTTTGCCTGTGTGTTGATGCGTTTGAATGTATGTGTGTGTGTGAGAACATGTGAGGGGTGGGTAGAGTAAAGGGAGAGAGAGAAAGAATCAAATTTGTTTATTATTGCTAAGCTACATGCCCACTACAATGATTAAAAAAAACTAAGTTGTTAAGTTGTTTGTCTCAATGAAAAATAACAATTTGAGCTCAGTCATGGAGAAAAATGAATGTGCCCATCCATGCTCTCTCATACAAATGAATTCATGAAATAGTTCAATCCCAATTATTTATAAATGATCCCTCCCTATGTGAGGGAAGAAAGGAATAAATGGGGTGGGGTGTGGGGGAGAGAGAGAGAGGGGGGGAGGGGGAGAGAAGCGAGAGAAAAATAAAGGCTTGAGAGGGAAATTGGAGAGAAAAGTGTTTCAATAGTAACAACTGGAAAAAATGAAAAAAGGTTGGAGACAAGAGAATGAACATTGAAGTTTTGATAAGAGATGAATAAGGTAAGGGGGAGGAGGAGGCGTAGGAGGGAAATTACATCTCTATTTGCTGTTTCTGTTTCTCCAGATCATGGAGGGCTATGGACAAACTGAATGTTCAGCAGTTGCCTCACTCACCCTGCTAGGAGATAGTGAAGCTGGTAATTTACTGATTCATGTTAAAATTCCCAGCATTAAATAATTATTGTAATTTTAAAATTTTAAGAGAATTAGGTATGTTTACAAAATTGGCTCGAATCCATGTTGCCTGGTCAGACAGCATTCGGCTTCTGTCCGTTTCATGGAAGAGTCAAGGTTAAATTACCATATTTTCTGCTATCATCGTACCAATGATAGATATCGACACTATTGCATTTCCAAAGTCTCAATGAGAGAGTATGGCCAAGTTATGTTTTGGGTTGGGGGGTCCCAGTGGTGCAGAGGTACGGTTCTTGCCTCTGAAGCGAAAGGTACATGGTTCAATTGCCGGCAGCGTCAGGTATTTTTCTCTGTGAAACTCGTGAAAACCTATATGCCACTCTTGGATAAGAAAGAAAGAAATGATGATCCACAGCATTGCCAATGCATTCAAGTCTGCTGTATTCAAGTTCCATTGTATTCACCTCACTCGATCAACATTAACAAAACACAGTATATAGTTTACATGCTGAGACTGGGTAGTGTATGTCTAATTCTAATTCAAAAAATGAAAATGATCCAAAGTGCCATCCCTTTTACTCATGGTCAGTATTATGTTAGGGCACAAAAACAAAATCTTTTCAGTTATCATTTTATTATTTTTTCTCATTTCCACCGCCCAGGTCATGTTGGGCCACCATTGCCAGGTGTCAAGATCAAAGTTGTGGACGTGCCGGAAATGAACTATCTGTCCAAAAACAATAAAGGGGAGGTAATAATACAATTAAGGCAATGAATAATTGTGTATGAACATAGTTTTACATGCTTACATCTTGTGAAATATTTTTTACTGAGGAAGATAGTTTATTATCATGTCTTTTACTTATTGTTTAGAAGCATTTTAAAAATGTATTTGTTTGTTCATTTAGCCTGTTTTCTTTTCTTTATCTGTTTTTTTAGATATCCACATTTTTTTTCAATTGTTCGGAGAACACTTCTAGCAGGCTCTCTATTTTCTTTGCCTATAACCTCTCATCTCATCTATTTCTACTTGCATGGTTCTTTCTTCTTCCTTATCCAATTCCTTTTACAATTACAGTGTAGGGCCAGCACTATGAGGCTGGATTTCTCTGGATCAAGATATTAAGCCAAGCAGGTAATCAACCCACTGTGACTTTGTGGTAGGGATTAATTTTACCCGGACAGCGGCCTTGTGGCCTACTCTTATAGATGTTTAACTGCCAAGGGTTCTTTTACATGCGCAACGTGCACACGGGACCTCCGAGTTTATCGTCCGTCTTCAATAGGACTAGGTTCTTTGATACCACCTACCTGAAAAGCATCAGGGGAGTAGCATATAGGTTTTCACTGAGTTTCACGCAGAAAAATACCCGACGCTACCGGGAATCGAACCATGTACCTTTCGCTTCAGAGGCAAGAACCGTACCTCTACGCCACTTGCACGGTATGAAGATGATCATGTTGATGTGCATCTCAACAAACTGACAAGTTTTATAAATTTTGATTTGTTTATATTCTTGTCTTTGATTTGTCCGCAGGTCTGTTTGAAGGGTGGCAATGTTATCAAAGGCTATCTGAAGAATGAAGAAAAGACGAGGGAAGCAATTGATGAAGATGGATGGCTACACACTGGAGACATAGGAGAATGGCTGCCTGTAGGTGGCTTATCCATTTTTGCTATTCTTGTGGTCCAACATTTTCTATGTCCCTCTCTCTCTTTGTTTCTTTATATCTCTCATTTGGTTACTTTCATTCCCTCTCATTACCGCTTCTATGTAACCATCTTTGCCTGTCTTTTTCACCCTTTATATCAAGGGTGGGCAATTGTTTTGGGGCCACCTTTGAGAGGGGGCGTGGTTAGTGGAGGGCCGCACCTTCTATAAACTCTCTGGTAGGAGAGGGGGAGAGAGTTAGTTGTGATCTGCTTCTCGCGCTTACTGTTCCACGAAGTGGCAACAAGAACCACGTCAACACTCTTTGATCTCTATGTCAGACAGGAGACCACCTCGACGGGTTAGGCCAAGAGAGGTCAAAAGAAAGAAACGCTAAGTTGCCGAGAAGAGAAGGCGGATGTGAGTGCGTGCGGACGCTTGGTATTTTGTTCTAGACTTTGAATTATTATTTTTTTTGCAATGCTTCCGCAGGGTGCAGAAAACTTGATGGCAGGCCGCTAAATTGCTCACTCCTGCTTTATAGTATAGAAATATTTTTAAAAATTGAATTACTTACAACTCTATAAAAAGTGTTTATTGTTTACAAGTATTGAATTTTCATTTAAACAATCTTTGTCCTGACTTGCTCTAGAAAACAGCTGGGGCAGAATGACTTTTCTGTGTCAATACCGCCCTAAAAAAACAAACAAACAAACCCTCAGCATCATTCCACAAGTGCCTAAATCAATTTTTGGGTGTTCGGGGGTAATCGTCTCACGATATTTCAATGAACATTATTTCGTTTCTCTTCTATATTTCATTTTCCTGTTTTGAAACAAAGATCGCAATTACCCAACTATGTCTGTAACTTAAGTGAAACAGGTTTTTTTCAATTTGCTCAAAACAAGAAATTTCAACTGAGGCACTTGTGGAATGACACTGACGAAACTAATGATGACCTGTAATGTTTGATGGTTAAAATAGTTTTTATATTCTATTTCAGAATGGAACTTTGAGGCTCATTGACAGGAAGAAGCATATCTTTAAATTGGCTCAGGTTAGGACTTTTTTTTAGAAACTATCATCTATACTTACACACTCACGTACACACGCCCAACTCAGATAGGTGATTGATACAGTGTTTACTTTTTGTTGTATTGCATTATGAATTATCATTCTCAATCTTTTTCAATCCGCGACACCCTTTTGATTGTTTGGCAAGTGGAACGACTTAAGCTGATTTTCAATCAAGTCGATTTTTTACCCGGTCCAGTCCCAAGAGACATGAAGAAAAAATAAAGATTGACCAAATAAGGAGATTTTTTCAGATAAGGAGATTTTTGGAGATTGACTTAAGCAGTGTCGACTGTATATCTCTACAAGTGTCTGTGAGATTTGAATGATTAATGGCATGGATGCCTGGATTATCAGCAACATTAAGTAAAAAAAATTCCCCAAAGCACAATACCATATTTTAATTTTAAGACTATTGCTTCCTTGCTTTATATTTAAAAAACAGAGACTGGTCCGAGTTAACTTTTAGGCATTTTACAGTAACAACTTATTGTTCTACCGGCGTGTCATCGGGAGACAATGAAAGTGCGATTTCCTTGTGCAACTTGATGTTTCGCTGACTGATACTGTTTGCGTCATTATGCTAAGCAAGTGTACATACTTTAAGCAAATGAGAACATGGAGTGTCCACTGCATGCCTAGTACCTGGTACAGTAGTTTCTACGAGAGTGCCCTCTGCCTGAATGCCCCCTTTTCGGACGAAATCAATTTTTTTTTCTATCAAAATCGCCACTCTGTATGCCCGCCAACTAAATTGCTCTGCCGCAGTGGAACTCGGAGGTCCCGTGTGCACGTTGCGATAAATAAGGCTGCTGTCCGGGCAAAATTAATTCCTACCACAAAGGTCACAGTAGGTTGATCACCTGCTTGGCTTAATATCAATAAAAAAAAAGGAAATAAATGCCAACTAAATGTAAATAAAGTAAGTCAGATCACTTGCCTTGAGATGACAAACATGTCGTAAATCAATGTCAGTGTTCATTGGATAGTTAACATCATCCCTTGTTTACAATGAGTAGCTTCTACTTCTATGGCCCTAGACTAACAAATAAACAACAAAAATTTACCGATACAACATGTCCACATGTCATGTTTGGGGTTTTATGAAAATCAAAGATCCCATGGACCTCACAGGGCAATGTCACCTGTGTGTTCGCTCCACTGCTTCCCGAGCACCGGGCACTTAGGCAGAAACTACTGTTTTGAAATATAGTGTTTAAAAAAATGCACCTTTTCTGTGCAATTTGTTTGGGTGCCATGGACAGGAGGCTGCAATGATACAAATCACAATATGTATCATTAATGTAAAACAGGGGGTCCCAGTGGCGCAGATGTACGATTCTAGCCTTAGAAGTGAAAGGTACATGGTTCGATTCCCGGCAGCATCGGTTATTTTTCTCCGTGCAACTAGGTGAAAACCTATATGCCACTCCCCTGATCCTATTCAGGTAGGTGGGATCAAGAACCTAGTCCTATCAGAGACGGACAATAAACTCGGAGGTCCTGTGTGCACATTGCGATGAGATAAGGCTTCTGTCCGGGCAAAATTAATTCCTACCACAAAGGTCACAATGGGTTGATCACCTGCTTTGCTTAATATCTTGATCCAGAGAAATCCAGCCTCATAGTGCTGGCCCTACGCTGTAATGGTAACAGGAAATTGTATAAGAGAAAGAAGAAAGATTAATGTGAAATGCCTAAAAGTTGACTCGGAACAAAGCCTTTTTTTTGTATATAACATAAATAGGCAAAGTCTTGAAATATGGTATTTCCATCAGACGGTTGTAAAGATATAAGCAAAAATGAAGCGGAACATAGTCAGAGAATTCTCATACTACACCCACCAGCTATACTCGTAACACCTTTGCAACGATTTAAATTTAACCTATCGAGTATAATTGAAAAGAAGAATTGCTGCCCTTAATAAAACTAGTTTGCCCAGAGTGGTAGAACCTCCCAGTTTTTATCAATAGGTGAGGGGGTACCCACAAGGGCCACAGTAATTTGTTTATTGGACTGTCTTTGATTAATTCTGCTCAGTGTATTGCTCATGCATGATCCAGTAAAGAGTTGTGGACACATTGGGCTGATCACCTGCTTGTCTGTAACTCTTGGATCCAAAGAGTTTCCAGCTCTGTGTTCAGTCGTATTGGGGTGCCTGCATTTATGGTAGGTGTCTTGTGTGCCTTTCATGGCTGAACATAGGGCTGGGCCTAACACTGCTCTGTGGTATTAATGGGGCTCGATCAAACTACTAAACAAATGAAACCAGTATATCTAAATATATGAATTTCCCGACTTGTATTCCACTGTGTCGGAAGGATCAGATATGGAGATGATTTATTACATGAAATAAACAATTTTGTTTATTAATCTTGTTAATTATTCTCACAGGGAGAGTACATTGCCCCAGAGAAAATTGAGAATATCCTGGTTCAGTCAGGTTATTTGGCTCAGGTGTTTGTGCACGGAAACAGTTTAGAGGTAAGTAACTTGTGATTAAAATGTTCTTTGAAGTTTTACACCCTTTTTAACATAGAAAGGTTGCATCAAAGGCAGTTCAAAAGAAGAAGGCTTTTTGATAATATACCAATGATTAAATATGCTGACGACACCTCTATTCAAACCCTTATCAGACTTAGATCTGTACAACCAAAAACAAGAAATCTTGAAATTTGTTAAATGGTGTGATGAAAACTTTTCACTATGAAATGTTGAGTAGACGAAAGAAATTATATCTATCGAAAAAAAGGAACGAAAATATTGAAAGGGTCAAAGAATACAAATATCTGGGAGTTATTTTTGATGAGAAGCTAGAATGGCATGTACACTCCACCAACCTGTTGAAAAATATTAACCAAAGAATGTATTTTATGAGAAAATTGCTCTTTTTGATTTAGATAAGACACTGTTGTCCATGTTTTATGATTCAGGTATTGCTAGTTTGCTGTGTTGTTATCTGGCGTGGGGTGGAAATTGTAGAGAAAGTGACAAAAGGAAAATTAACAGATGTCTGAAAAGTTCCAACAAAATCTTAAATCGTCCTCATAATAATTCTTTTAATTGTTTTTTTTATGAAAAGTTATGCTTTGAAAAGTTTGATAAGATCAGAAAAAATATGTAACATCCTCTCTACCCTCAAACACAGACAAGTATTAGGAGTGATCGTTTAATTCATTAAAAAACATTTAAACAAATATATTTTAATCTCTTCCTTCTATCAGCTGTAATAACGTTGATCTTTTTCATACTACTTCCTTTTTATATGTTAGATTATGCACCTGACTAATTTAGCTAGATATGTCTTGTGACGCCAGTAAACTAAATGTCATTTGTAGTTGTGGTGTCAAGTCATCGATGACTCTATGTAGTTGATGTATCCCGCTTTGATTATTGCCTATCATTCACGGATCAATAAAGGACACCTTACCTTGTACAACATTATCATTAAAAGAAAAACATGTAAAATTATTATCGTCATTTATATTTTTCAGTCTTGCCTGGTAGCCGTTGTGGTGCCAGACCCTGAAGAATTACCAGCTCTTGCTGGTGCTCTAGGAGTCTCTGGAACTTTGGAGAATATGTCAGCTGATCCCGTAATTGTTTTTCTAGATTTTCTTTGTGGCTTGCATTAATATGACATTTGTAAATGAACTAAATTATAAGAGTTTTTTAAAGATCCTGTTAAAATTGTCGTGGCAGTTAAAAATATTTCAGCAGTTTGTGACTAGTCTGCATGAAACATCACACTTTTGTCCATGGAACTAAATATTTTGGTGAATTTTTGTTTAATTATATAACGTACGTCATTTTCTTGAAAAATATCTTGAATTACGGTAACTACAGTGTTTCACGCTTTGGGAAAATATCCTGTTCAAGATTTTGCTTTTAGTTGACTGGATAAAGGATATTGACATTTGTGATGATTCCATGCATTAACTCCATTCACAGGTGTTGAAAAAGGCTATTCTCACTGACATCAAAGAGATAGGCAAGAGATGTGGACTTTCTTCTTTGGAGCAGGTAATATCATCTATAGATAAAACATTGAAACTTTTAACTAAGGATCGGTGAAATCAGGCTTTGACCATTTTTTCCTTTCTTTCATTGTCATGAGTTGATTGCTATTTTGCATTTTCACCGTCGGTGCCGGGGCAAAACAAACTAGGCAAATTGAAACAGCTTTTTTAAAAGGAGGGTCTGTCTTGTCGGTCAATACATTTTTCATGAATGTCGAGCCATTCCTTATCCTTACAGCCGAATCAAACTCAATATATTTCAGTTTTGTTGTAGTTCATGGTAAGCGGCACTATATTAAAAAATATGAAACAATCATAGATCAGACTAAAACAAATTTTCCTTGTGTTCAACCCCTATCCACTGGATGGCTTCTTGTCAAAGTTGTTATGATTATTCAGCACAATAAGAAAGTATTCCTGAGTAAGTTACTGGATTGCAAGGCTACCATGGAAAGAAAAAAAAGAAGTTACTTTGCCAAGGGCATGACCCAAAAGTGTTGCAAGTCAAGTGCCCCAAAACCACCAAGAACATACAAATGAAGAAAATAGGAAGCCTGAAATTGCCAATCCAACAAACAGTGTTAGGGGGGGGGGGGCGCGTTGTGTAGTGGTCAACCGTATCGCTTCATGAGCAGAAGGTACTGGGTTCGAATTCCGGCAGCAACGTTGGGATTTTGTCCTTTGAGTTTGAGAACTTTCTTGAGTTGTATGGCTCTGACCCTGATGATTTCAATGGAATCAAGTCCTATCAGAGATGGACTATAATTCGGAGGTCCCGCCTTTCATATGACCTACTAAAATGTGTTGCCATGTTGTAAAAATAACAACTTTAAACTTTAAACAGTGTTTAGAGAAATGCCAGAGTATTTAAATTAAAGTCCCATAAACTGTCAATTACAATTCCCCAATTATTTTCTTGTTTTACCGCACACTACACTCACAAGTCTTGAAATACAACAGACAGTTGGTTCTGAAACCTATAAACTAAGAAAATCTTTCTCTATATCAGAGGTCCATGGATACAATACAAGACACTCTTTACTTTCATATGCACTACCCAGAGTTAAAACACAGGGTCTCAATTCTTT
>JARBEQ010139712.1:0-23073 GCA_030265355.1 Tritonia tetraquetra | reverse complement strand
TCTCTCTCTCTCTCTCTCTCTCTCTCTCTCTCTCTCTCTCTCTTTCTCTCTCTCTCTCTCTCTCTCTCTCTCCCTCTGCCTCCCTCCCCCCACCCTTTGAACTGTGTTGCATATCCATTTATGAATCTTTTACAAACTTGCTGAAATAAATGAGTTGAAGAGATGGATTGATTGACATCTTTATTTTAAGTCTCCTTTTCATCTTGTCTAATCTTGTATCATTCTTACCGCAGAGCGTCTCTGTCTTCCTCTCTTATCATGTAACAATATGTTTTAAAAGTTACATACAGGACAAATTATGATCATTTAAAGTTTTCTTATTTTTCACCATATATTTCTACTTTTATTTTGCCATTCATTTCTAGTTTCAGACATCAAATGCTCCAGTCCAGGACATTTGAAAGATGGACTTTTACAGAATTCTAAATCGTTTTACAATGTGGGAGAAAGAGTAACATACAAATGCATATTGAAAAACTCTGACCGCATCGTAGAACGTGAATGCTTGACCACTGGTCAGTGGTCTGTCGCAAATACAGCATGTACAGGTGGGCTTGGTTTGAAGCAAGACAGTTCATGTATTAACTACTATTATCTTTTATCCTAGTTTTGAGCTATTCCAGTTAGAAAATCTGAGACATATAACAATGTTTTTTGAAAGTCCAACTACTCTCTGCTCAAGGTAGAATACTAAATACAAAATATCTTCATGAACAAAGTTTTCATCTGCATCCTTTAAAAGCAAACAGTTTAAAATTTGGTATGATCAGTTATTTCGTATTTTGTGAATCTGGGCTATGATCAACAAATAGTGGACATAACAGTATTACTCTCATCCCTCTTTCTTGCTGTTTTCCCTGCTCTACTATCATTCTCAAAATTCTTGACTTGCAGTTCTAGAAAGGAATGGATACATTTCACAAGAAATCATTTGATTAATTGTTGTTTTTTTTTTTACGAATTTGAAAACTTTCCTCTTTTCAATTTCAGCATGTCCTGTGGGTTTTGGTCCTCACAAAGGATATTGTTATCGTTATTTCATGGACCAGGTTACATATGATCAAGCAAAGGATATGTGCTTAAAGCTTGGGTCTTATTTAGTAACTGTGCTATCAAAGGAGGAAAACGACTTTGTCCATTCATTAAGGTACCTGAGAGACATTTTAAATCCATAATTTAGTCTAACTTAATGTAAATTGTGATGATCATTTTGTCATAATATCTCAAACGTGCATATTGTAGATATGGTATTATTTGACAGTGCATCAACCAGACTAGTAATTACAAAGGCATTGGTTTGAATACAACTAAATACCTGCCTGGAAAAGCTTAAAGTTCTAAATTGTTATGCCCTTTTTAATGTCACACATCATCCCCACCCCAAACAAAAAGATCAAAGCCAGGTGTAGCACAGTCCACATAAGAAAATGTCAATTAAGTAAAACACACACTTAAAATAAACTTCTCCCAGGGTCCCAATTTTTCTTCTATTTATAATAAAAAACTTGCCCAGAGTGGTAGAACCTCCCAGTTTTTATCAATTGCTGAGGAGTTACCCACAAGGGCCCAGTTTTTATCAATTGCTGAGGAGTTACCCACAAGGGCTACAGTAATTTGTTTATTGGCCTGTCTTTGATTAATATTGCCAGTGTATTGCTCATGGTACTAGTAAAGAGTTGTGGAGACTGCTGATCACCTGCTTGTCTTAAATTCTTTGATCCATAGAATTTCAGGTCTGTGTTTGGTGGTCATGGTGCCTGCATTTATGGTGGGTATCTTGTGTGCCTTCCATGGCTGGACATAGGGCTGGTCCCAACACTGATCTGCAGTATTAATGGGGTTCAATCGAACAAACAAAAAATTATGATACGATAAACAGTGGATAAGATAAACAACAGAAATATCTCTTCTGCTGAAGATAAACTTGTAATTTATTAGTAATGTTTGCCTCTTTGACTTGAGTGCAATATTGGGGAATATCCTAGTTTCTTTTTCCTTTTTTTTATCCTTTAGAAATAAAATTTTGAAATGACTATTAGACATTATGCCCAGAGTGGTAAAATCTCACAGTTTTCACCAATAGCTGAGAGGGTACCCACAAGGGCTACAGTAATTTGTTTATTGGCCCGTCTTTGATTGATACTGATCAGTGTATTGCACATGGTGTCAGTAAAGAGTTGTGGGCACAGTGGGCTGATCAACTGCTTGTCTAAGACACTGATCCAAAAAGTTTTTGGCTCCGTGTTCATTTGTGTTTGATGGTCGGGGTGCCTGCATTTATGACAGGTATCTTGTGTGCCTTTCATGGCTGAGCATAGGGCTGGCCCCAACTCTGCTCTGTGGTGTTAATGGGGCTCGATCAAACAAACAAACTATTGGATGTCTGAAAGCTAGGTAACCTGTTCATTTTTACTTGGTCAACATTTCAAAGGGAGATAGCACATTAAATACTACCATTACCACTTTACTGGCCAGCTCCTTGGAAAATGGTTAAGATGAACCTTGCTTGAGAAATAACATTTGTCCAGTCCCTTGGAGTTTATTTTATGTCGACTACACTGTAATATCATCCACATTGTATTTGTCAATTTTTCAATAAAGAACAATGTTTGTTTTTGATAAAATGAAAATGGTACTGCCAGCAAGTTATATTGTAAGTATTTTAGTAAATAGAATATGAAGCATAGAAGTGTGAATCTAATTGTGTTGCTGATCACATCATGAATCTCATTTCTTTTCAGAGCAAGACAGGGTGATTATCTGTGGCTAGGGGGATATTACAACACTGATAGAAAGATCTTTGTATGGGAAAATGGCTCAAAAATTGACTGGTTACCTTTCAGTCTGGCCCCTCCCAAAACTATAACAAGTATGTTGCAATTTTTACCCTCTCTCATGAAACAATTGAAGTAATTAAACACACAACTGGTTCATCATAAATCTCCAATAGGCACAGATGGAGATAGAGAAAGTGAAAATGGAAGTGATTTGTAGTATTGATAGGACCAAATCTAAAAACCACAAGATGCCTGCCATAAATGCAGGCATCCCGACCACCAAACACAACAGACCACAACCGGAAATTATATGGATTAAAGAATCTCAGACAAGCAGATGGTAAGCTAACTGTGGACGCTGAGCAGTATTAATCAAAGACAATAAACAAATTACTGTAGCCCTTGTGGGTACCCCCTCAGCTATTGATCAAAAGTGAGGATTGGACTTGAAATAAAAGCACAAAAGCTCTCTGAAGTACAAAATGTCTGTGGTCAGCTTTGATCACCATGATCAACTGATCACAATAGAAATAATTTCATTGGACTAGACATTCAATTATCTTTCAGAAAATGTATACTTTAAGTGGTTTAACTCTTCAAATAATGTCATAACAAGGGTTTTTGTATGTACCATATCACAAATGCTAAAGTTACCTTGGCAGCACAGTTCTAAGGTATGATGCTATACGAGTTTGAATGTAGAAATGCATACTTTACAGAAACAGTCACTATACAGAATTGAGAATATATTTCATAATTTATTGTCTTTAAGATTAATATAAGAAGAGCTGTGAACTTCTTGATGCTGTTCATTTTTTAAACCTCTGTGACTAAAAATGTATCATTTGAAAATTTAAGCCATTTTAGTTTGTACCACTTTTTACCTTATCTTACCTCAGAATCATCTGACATGCACTTCATATTGGCTTGGTGGAAAGGATGGCAACGCTTGGATAAAAATGAACAAGATCCATTTGTATGCAAACTACAGGCTCTTGGTGAGCTTCATGGAAATAGATTGGTTTGGGTTTTTTTACATTTCCTGGGCATAGAAAAAGACTAGCTGATCAAAACTACAAAGAAAAGAAAATAACATACTTTTGCCATATAAAAAGACATCCAAGCCTAGAAAGAAAAATATTCCATGGAAAAATGCATAATGGGAGAAGTAGAGGAAAACTAAAAAAGAAGATGAAGTGATGACATCTAAAATGATCTGGAAACAGATGTAACAACAGCAAGGAGGATGGCACTGGACAGAGACGACTACAGAAGGGCTGTCATGAAGGCTACTTTCCTGAAGGAAGACGCCACATAGAGAGAGAGAGAGTTTGACAGATTAATTGAATGGCATATAATGAACACTTGAAAAATATCCTTACAGACAGGAAATTAATATAAGGAAAATGGAGCCAGCACTGATGATAAGATATGAATAAACAAGGAAAGAACAATGCAACAGAGCCAGAAAAATAATCCTAAGAGAAGAAAATTGACATGTCAAAGTGGGGAGGAGTGGCAGGTTTCCTCATATGGCTCCAAAACTTTGCCGCGGCCAGCAGGCATGGGTTCGATTTCCCACTTCGACATGTTACTTTTCTTCTTTCTCTTAGGCTTATATTTCTTGCACTGTTGCATTGTTGGTAGGTACAGGAAAAGTTTTTATAAAATAAACTTTATTCGTTCCTTTCGGGGAAATAAAAATTTTTTCAATGGTGGACATATAATCAATCATGAATACATTATAATTTACTTTAGACATATTACATTACATTACAATGCATAATCATAGAAAATATAACAGCTACAACTTGTGGCCATCCATTCATCCCCCACTATTGATGGACCACCGCAGTTCAGTGTCCCTGTGACCTAGGAGATGACCCCTGCCCACATTTTTTCTAGGTCTACCTTGTGGTTTAGTTAAACTTAAATATTCCTTTAGGCATTCTTTGATCATTAATTTTATTTACATTCCCAAACCATGTTAATTGATTTACTTCTATTTAATTGCTCTAAACTGTCTGTTTTAACTCCTTCTTTAATCCAAGTGTTTCTTTCTTCTTCCTTATAACCTACTTTCATCTCTGCTATCAAGTACCCCTGACTCACTTCCATGTAGGTAATAATATTGGACAATGTACCGAATTAACAATACATAGCTATTTTTGTTGACCATATACACTTTAAGTGCTTTGCTAATTCTTTGATTAATTTCTTCTTTGAGACTACCATTTGTTGTTATCATTTGAAATTTTGTTGCTAATAATCATAGTTTTGGTCTTTTATTTTAGTTTATAGTCATTCCTGAATGCTTTAATTCTTGATAAGTAACCCCATGATATACAGTCAAGATCTTGCTGTAATTAGCCAACAATTACAAGATCATCCAGGAGTAATAGCATTTTTTTACTGCTGTCTTTTCATTCTTACATCGATTGACATATTCCAGTCCAGTGTATATCAGATCTCAGTTTGCAGATATTGGGGTCGTTTGTTTCACTGTTTTGACTAATTTTACAACAAAATGATTGATTTAAGTTATGCAGATGAAAAGAATGATCAAAGGAACCTTGACATTTTTTAGCATGTCGTTTTTTGTATGTTGTTTGTGACATCTAGACATCTATTTACTTCATTGTATGCCCATTTGTGTGGTATATTTTCATATCTTTCATGGATTATCTCACTCAAACTTTTGAATTGGAAAAACAGTTTTGTATTTTTTTAAATAAGTTAACCCCCAAATATTTCAACATTGTCCATCACCGTTAAAAGTGTTAAATAAGTGAGCATGTCGGATAAGTGAATTAGCCTCCAGTCTGGTCTCAGCTTGAAGCATGGAAAAAAGTAAAACTGAGTCTCAGAACTGTACACACCAGTGCATACATAATTTGATACTGTTGAAGTACATAAAAAGATAATGCACTGCACAATGCAAATCAATTCTTCCATCGCTCATTTTTATAGCCAATAAACCCTCAGCTGATATTTACATCGTCGTAATCACACGTGAATATAATTGGATGACGCGTTTACTCACTACACTCCGTCCGTGTATCTTAGCATTATCGTGCCACAACATCATATCTTTCCATAAATTATCTGCTGAGTCACAGATGAAGAGTAGGTAACAATAGTGAGTCACCAATAACCTGTCTGCTAGAGCTATCATGAGGGTATGTGTGAAGTCCATCTACTTGTCTATCGTAACCCTGCTATTGCTTTGTTTCTACACAGATAGAAGGCCAGTCCATTAAATCAACATCTGGTTCAGTCATGTGTTGAAAATGAAATCGTATCTCGGATTAATAATATATCAGTTTGTTCCCAAAATTTACTGTCGGAGTCGGAAAAGTGAATATGTCAGAAAGACAATAGGGAATAAATAGCAATTTATTTTGTTCTTAAGCAACTCTGTTGCTCAGATAAGTGATTATGTCCTGTGACTTATTTTCTCTTCTGCCAAATAATTCCTCATTCAATAAACTTTCAGAAAATGTATGCTTTTATAGGTCTATGACAGATAGAAAACTTTGTATAGCTTGAAAAACAATCGCAATATTTTAAGAATACATCCCTGCCTTACCCCAACATCTATTTTGAAAGTAGTTGATGCTTTTCCTGCTAACTAAACTTCACTTTGGGGGTTATCATCAAATGATTTCATTGCTTCGATTAGGTTCTAAAAGAACGAAATTCTATTCTCAGGCAGGAGCTCGATTCCCCACTTCGACATGTCAATTTTCTTCTTTCTCTTAGGCATATTTTTCTGGCACTGTTACAATATTCTTTCCTTGTTTATTCAATTCTATTCTCAGAAGTATGTTTGTTTTGTTAAGTGATAATTGTGAAGGTAATGACATTATGAAATTCTGCCTTTTATGCTACTCATGTTTTGTTGATTTTTCTTTGTACCTAGATAAACCAACTTGTGAGGACTATCTTGATGATTGTGAAGGGCTGATGAAAAACAAAGGAAACATCAATTGTGATACAATGCCCAAATTTAACAATTTGTCTCCCAACCTAAAAAATATGTGTCGTTATACATGTGGTCTTTGCATTCAAGGTTCAGGTAAAGTATTATGAGTTCTATCATTTCCCTGTTAAATTGATAACTTTCTTCACCTTTATCAAAATTCTTGCAGTTTGTATGTTCGTGATAAAGATACTTTTAAGGGAATTAGATATATAGGTAAGACATCCTACAAAGGAGTATGAAAGACTTTGAATTGCCATGTATTGATGGTTAAAACATGTGTAATCATTTTCTGAACACATCTGTAGTCTGTTCCACTTCCCATATACATACATTTCTGCCTATATCTTTATAACCGTCTGATGGATTTAAATGATAATTGGCATGAACACTTGGATCATCAGTAACATAAGATGGGTTTATCTTTTAGGTGTTTTACAGTAACAATAATACATATGATATGAATCATTACAGCCATAAATCCAGCAACAAATTGTGAGTTGTAACCATTGTCTCCCAATGACATGCCAATTCACTCAGAGAAAATGCATTTGTTATTGTAAAACGCTTAAATGTTTACTCAGACCAGAACCTTTATTTTATATATAAGGCCAATAAGCAAAGTCTTTAAATATGGTATTGTCCTCAGGAAAAAAATCTAATAAACGTTACCATAATTCAAGTTTTCATGCCAAAAAATTATCATTCAACTCCATCAGATCTTTGTAAATATAATAATATAATCAGAAATGCATGCACATGCGAAGTAGAATGGACTATAAAAATATATTTTGAGCAATTGCATCTTAAAAATTCCTTAATGTCTAAGTTTAAGCTTTGCACAGTAGACATCATTGAAGACTTATTTTTTACTGCTGGTTTCCTCTTTATTCCTCTCCAAGGATGTGGTGGTGTGATTGGGCTGAATGAAAACAATAGAAAGGTCACATTTGAAGCTGGCACAATGAATAGGGAATGCAGCTGGGCTATACATGTGAGTTGATCTAATTGTGTAAAGAGGAATAATGAAGAGGATATATGAGAATTTACTTTGACCAAATTCTACCTTTCTTCTAGACCTCCCTTACTCAATTAGGCTTATTGCTGGTGATAGCCATCCACAACGCTTCTCCATTGGAATAACCTGTGTTTTTCTCTAGGAGGCCCTCTAACTGTCCTCTCTTTCTTCTATCTTTTTTTTGAAAGATTCCATGGCTTCCACAGCGTGTGGCCCCCTTTAGATGTTTCTTGTAATTTTGGTTGTTTTACAGATAGGGGAGACCTTTGCTAATCAACATCCAAATGAGTTGGATCAAATTGGTCAAGCTTCTGTCGTTTGCCCTTTTTTAGAATGTATGACCCTACCAATGGCATAGTTCTCAAAGATAAACGAAGCACACAAACAACACTACCAGGTCAATGTTTTGGATCTTTGGGACCGCATTTGTTTTGTTTTTGTCGAGTATAGATATGAAAATGAAATACTTGAAACAATGAACAATTGAGATGGTCACTTGCCAAGAAATAACACGCCTTGACTTGCCAATAGTATCTTTGTTATATCTTTTTTTTTAATTTCTCTATTACCACAAGGCACCACTAAACAAAGGAGTTCTTGTTTTGTATTTTGATGAGTTTGATGTGGAATCAGATCAAAATGGTAAATGTGTTGATGTAATGGAAGTGAGGGTTGCAGACATTGGAGAACTTGGAACTGAGTGAGTTTATTTTTGGTTATTTTATTTACATAAAACAGTATTTATACATTATACGAGGTTGATTAATTTTAATTGATTGTCTGTGTTAATTAAACCCTGGCATCTAAATGGAAAATGGAAAACAAAAAAGAGAGAATGAAAATTACTAGCGCTGGCAAATAACATTAACTAGAAATTTGGAAGGAACAAAAGGAATAGTATGTTAAAAATAATTTAAGGTATTATTATCATCTTTGAGAGAAATATGATGGATTAAATTGAAAAATCTCCAATTGTATCTTCCTTTAGTTGTCACTTATATGATTCTTACAATGACGACAAATCATAACAAAAATCTCATTAATAACAAGTTACCATGTTTCAACCAATGTCAAGCTTGTGTCTTGAATTTAATAAACAAGGAAAGAATAAAGTAACAGTGCCAGAAAAATAAGCCGAAGAGAAAGAAGAAAATTGACGTGTCGAAGTGGGGAATCGAACCCCGGCCTGCCGGCCCGGCCAAACTTTTGGAGCAATATGAGGAAACCACCTTATACCATTGAGCTACTACCACTCCAAGTTACTTTATTCTTTCCTTGTTTATTCATATTATCATCAGTGCCCGCTCCATTTCCATTATATCCATGTCTTGAATTTACAAACACAACCATCAGATTGTGACATGAAAGTGTAATTTGAACAGATAGGGCCACTTGAAATGGAAACCATTTTTGGTGGAATGTTCAGGAATTGTCTGATCATTCCACTTCCTCCATTTTTTGTTTGTTTCCAAAATCAGGTACTGTGGCAAGGAACTGAAAGAGTCAACTATTACCACCAATAACACAATCGTGATCCATTACCGATCTCACACAAAATCCAAATCACATTTTAAAGCAACTGTGGAATGGATACCTGGTATGTTTAAATCATGGTCTAAATGTTAAGTAATAAAGTTTTGAAATGTGGAAACCGTATACAAGATGTACATTAACTGTATTACGAAATTTAACACAGCATAAATATACTCAACAGAGGTCTGAAAATAAATTCAGAGAAATCAAAGACAATGCTAATTAGTAGAGAACCAAATAACGTGAAATCAAACTAGAAGGAGAGGTATTGGAACAGGTTAATAGCTATAAATACCTAGGAGTGATGATTAAGTCAAATGGTAGTCTGAAAGAAGAAATAAAGGAAAGAATTAACAAAGCAACAAAGGTGTATAGCCAACTTGGAAATTCTTGAATCAAAAAGAAAGAGCTAACAACCAAAACAACTCAATTTATTGCCCAACTTTGATATATAGAAGTGAATCATGGACGCTAAACAGTAGAGATAAAATTAAAAGCAAAATAAGACAATCAGAAATTAAATTGCTAAGGAGATCAATAGGCAAAACAAAGAGAGATAAAATAGAAATACTAGGGTTAGGGAAGAATTCAAAACTGAAAGTCTGGAAATGAAAATAGATGAAAATGCATACATGGGACTTGAATGAATACAAAAGGCATGAAAGGTCAAATAATTTTTTTATTTATATTTTGTTATTTATTTCCTCGTTTAGAATCAGAATGGTGTTATAAATCAGACGACATGGGCTTTTCCTATGGTGGAAATGTCAGTTACACACAAAACTTCAAATCATGTGTGTCCTGGGATCTTGCCACCACGTGTCCTCACAACCCATATAACTCAAAGTAAGTGATGTTCTTCTTTTGCATTTGTTGCAATTAATGGTTAATTGTTAACAATGCTAGTAACAATATTGTCAATTTGTGCATTGATTTCCACAAACCAAAACCAAAACACTAACAGCAACAAAACACCAACTGAAGCAACTTCAATCGTAGTTGTGGAAAGTTATGTGTACCTGGTACCTAGTTATTGGTATCATTACTCAATTCCCATTAACACCACAGAGTAGTGTTGGGGCCAGCCCTATGTTCAGTCATAAAAGGCACACAAGATACTCACCATAAATTCAGGAACCTCAACCACCAAACATGACTGAACACAGAGCCATAAATTCTATGGATCAAATAATTTCAGACAAGCAAATGATCAGCCCACCGTGTCCATAACTCATTACTTGCACCATGAGCAACACGCTGAGGAGTATCAATCAAAGATTACTGTAGCCCTAGTGGGTACCCTTAGCTATTGACAGAATTAGGAGGTTCTACCGCTCTGGGCAAGGTATCTTTTCTAAGGGCAATATTCCTCTTTCTAATGATACTAAGTTTATTCCAATAAGTTGGATGGTTGCTGAGATAATACCAGATTAATCTGGTAGGCATAGTACCTCATAATGATGACCCTACGATGATTTTTCGTTGCTATTTCAAACGAATTTTCTGACTCAGCTTCTGCTTTGTCTGATGCAGTCACATATACATTTTTGAAACTACTTATCTCCATTGGCCAAACAAAAGGCATGGCTACTTCCTTAGTCGGGCAAGTGATATCCTAGAGATCATTGCTATCCTCGAAAAAGGGTCTTCCGGGATATTTAAAGTTAGCATCATTACTTGACTTGCCAAAGTTAAAACTTCACTGCAAAAGGTTTGTATCATTACTTGTATTACAACCAAGTTACATACCTTTTTACTTCAAATGGATCCATTATGAACATTACCAATGTTGATAATAAAGTTTAAATTCTTAATCGATAGGAAACACAACCTAAAGTTAGAATTTTTACTGTACACACATGGGTCCCAGTGGTGCAGAGGTACGGTTCTTACCTCAGAAGCGAGAGGTTCATGGTTCAAATCCTGGCGGCATTGGTTATTTTTCTCTGTGAAACTCGGTGACAACCTATATGCCACTCTCCTGATCCTATTCAGGTAGGTGGGATCAAGAACCTAGTCCTATTGGAGATGGACGATAAACTCTGATGTCCCGTGTTCACGTTGCGCACGATAAAAAACCCTTGGCAGTTAAAATCGATAAAATTAATTCCTACCACAAAAGGTCACAGTGGGTTGATCACCTGCTTGGCTTAATATCTTGATCCAGAGAAATCCAGACTCATTGGGAATTGGATAAGAAAGAACTGTACACACATCCTGCATGCAGCTCATGATTTGCAATTATGTTAAAACAGGACAGCATGGAGAATACTACTTGCAACAACCAACTCATGTAAACAGTTTTATGATTGATTAACAGATGATAAAATAACAATAATTAAAAATCGGTGTACTTTCTTTTGATCGTGAGTATATACACTTTACTTGTTGATATTATTCATCAATAGAGATTTACTGAAAAACCTTGAGAAAAACTACTGCCGTAACCCAGACAACAGCCCTGAGCCTTGGTGCTACACTGATGTTAGCACGTGTCAGAGAGAGTCATGTGATGTCTGTCACTGGGGTAATCTTTTTATAAACATTTCTATTTTAACCTTTGCAGGTAAAAAATACCCACCCAGTGATATGTTTACTTGCTGTGTCTTTAAATGAATAGATATCCACATGAAACTTTACCTATGCTTCATCCATTCATTTTTCTACGCATGTGAATATTACTATTTTTTCATTTTTTAATCAATTATCATTTTGTATGATTTTTTAGCCACTTGCAGGTGTTTTTTACCCACTGACGTGTACAGAGGGCAAACAATTTTGAAATATATGTTTTTTCATCTTTTAATATGCTTAGCCTACATATTAGAATATCAGGAAAGATTACATCTTGAAATTGAAAGAGCCTACCACTGGATCTTAAAAAAATAGGAGTTATAAGGGTCAAAAACACCCTCGAGTGGCAAATACAGGTTATTCACTCTTTAAAAGTCATTGGGTAAAAAACACCCATGAGTGGCAAATATGACATGTAATTAATGTGTGTCTGTAAAGGTTAATAAACCCATTGACAACAAGCTCAAAGTTGTGTATAAAGGTAAATGATGGGGCTTTGTTTATGTCAAACTTCATCACTAAGCATTACACAACGTCATCAAACCATTATCTTCTGTGCATGCAACACACACTCCTTAAAAGTTGACCTTGGTAAAGCAAAACCTGACAAAACCCCCTCATGCCCACTTTGTCATTTTCTGAATGAAACTTGTGTTGCACACCATCTGCATAAGTATTGGCCACTCAAGGATCTCTGAGAGACATATCTTCCCTCAAAACCAGTTAGCAACAACACCCTACATACTGACAGACATCAGCTGCAAAAAACCCAGCAAATTTCACACCATGGCACCAAATGAAAGGGCAAGGGCTCAGCTGATGACTGAATCAGCAAAGCAACCAATAAGTCATTTTTTGAAAGTTGACACAATATCCTCTGCCTCCTTACTAATCATCTAAGGGGCGGTGGGACTGCTGATATTTTATTTATTTATTTTTTAGAATTGTTTGAATTTGTGTCTCAAATATTTTTTTTGTTTAAAAGCATAGCACTTATATAGCGCATATCCACAAAGTTCATCATGCTCAATGCGCTTTACAATATATAGTTTACCCCCGGCAGGCCATAACACTCCGTATCCTTTTCAACTCCATGAGGAGTATACAGTTGACCTTGGTAATACATATGTATTGAATTGACAATATATATTTAGAACTTTTTACATTTATTCACAGCCAAACCCTTTGACCGCAGTCCATTGTGTAAAAAACGTGGCAAAAAAATTTGTGATCAGATTCCCAAGATAACCTTGGAATCTTGTGCTGCAACATGCGCCGATGATGTCATTCAGCCTGCTCAAAAAGGTACCACTAACTTATAACATAAATCATACAACTTTACTTCTCATAGAGGTAGTCTGTGGCCTTTTGGACACCCGCCCGCTTAGCTCCAAAATATTGTATATGGAATGTTGTTTATTTCTACCTAAGAAATCTGGCGCATTGTTTACAAATGGGATCTAATTTATTGAAGATTTAATTCATTCCATATCTGAGATCTCATTTTCCATATTTCAAGTCTACAAGTTAAATATCACTTTGACTATCTTGTCTTTCTTTTTCTTTTCTTTATCATTTCCTGGTTTACCTTTCAATGTTAGGTCTATCTGAATGAACTTCCTCCATTCCTCTCTATTTCAACTTCTTTTCTTTGCATCAGCTAACGTAAAGAGATGGCTTCTGTCCTTATTTTGCTAGATATACCTTGTGGTTTAGTTCCAATTAATTATTGGTTTATACTTAATAATGGTGTTTATTTTTCTCAAAAACACTAGGAATCACTCGAAAACACTAGGAATCACTCGAAATCACTAGGAATCACTCAAAATCACTAGGAATCACTCGAAATCCTTTTGGTCCAAATAATACCAAATCATCAATTTTAGTCTCAGAAGGCAAAATAACAGCAGCCGAAGTGGTTTTCGAGTGATTCCTAATGTTTTCGAGAAAAATAAACACCCGCTATCTTCGGTATTGTCGGTACAGAATCACTTATGCTGTTATTTTGCCTTCTGAGACTAAAATTGATGATTTGGTAAATGTCTATTAAAAGGATTCCTAGTGTTTTCGAGTGATTCCTAGTGTTTTCGAATGATTCCTAGTTAGTGTTTTCGAGTGATTCCTAATGTTTTTGAGTGATTCCTTGTGTTTTCGAGTGATTCCTAGTGTTTTCGAGAAAAATAAACACCCCTTAATAACATTGTAGGATTCTCTGCTCATTCATTTTTATTTACATGCCTAAACCATCTTAATTGACTTTCTTCTATTTTTTACTCTAATAACACCACATATGACTCAGCATCTGGGTGGAATCAGATTATGTTTAAATCCTGCTAAAATTAAAATCAAATGGTTCTTTTTCTGATCTAAGGTAATCCTTAGTCACAAAGATGTGTGGCCTGATTCTTGGGTAATAGGACTGAGTATCCACTTGCTTTTCATGGAACTGGGTTTCCGGGTTAACTAGATATTCTTTTATTGCCAAATTCCCCCCAAAAATATTTTCTCTTGTTTCTGTTGTATTACATTTTTTTTCAATAAATAAACAAATAAATAGTAAGTAAATAAATTGTATAACAGATATTTAGTCGATGAAATTATACACTTAGAGCAAAAGATAAACATGATTTTTCACATTTGGCATGAATTTGAATGAAACTAGGTTGACATAGTGACTGAACTCTTTATGACGGTTTGGACAGTGACACCTTCCGGTGGATTTTAACGTATGCTGTTTTGGACGATGCCATCGTCCGGTAACACTTTGTGTCACTAATCCAAAACTAGGCTTAAAACTAGCTTTGCCGTTTACTTTATTTTGATATTTTCATTTCCGGAAAGCCTCTAACTTTTATAACAAGCAGCAAACCAGTTGTTTGGAGTTGATTTTGTTTGTTTTTAGTGAATTTTTGTAGCAACATGCATGATTTCAGCTTAAAGCTAACAGTAAAATGATAGCATTTTACGCCCTGCGTACATTCACACAATGGGCATAGCAAACTTAATTTTTCTGTGAAACATTCAGTATGGATATGTTTACAAGATAGATGACAGACAATTTGTCTACCTTAACTGCTAATTGATTTTTTTGAGGTGTGAATTTTTTTTGCAAATCATGCTTCCTCTTTTCATGTTCACCTGTTTATTTTGTCTTTCATGTTATTACTCTGTACAAATCATTCAGCGCATGTTAAACTACATCCAATTATCTTTAATTTGATGTATAATAAGTTAGTGTTTTGATAGAAAATAGAGGCACAATTTCAAGTTATATTAGGTAACCCTCGCGCTCTCAGCGTGAACACACACAAAATTCCAGAAAAACGCGAAGAAAATTACCGTCATAAAGAGTTAGGTCTGTAAGGACCTGTATTCCAAATCCGAGTCGTTTTTTTTATTTGGATTTTTATCAAGGGAAGCATTCAATTAAAGGGGAATAATAACATTAAGAATATCAAAGAAGTCCTTCAGTCTAAGGTTGTTTGTTGTCCCACCTTTTGTGGTCCCCACCACTACCACCCCTGACCTCAGTATTTTTAAAATTGTTGTTTTTGTTGTTTTTTACTTTTTGGGATGGACTGGGTTTCCGGGTCGAGGGCAGGAACTGGGTGTCCAAATCACCAATTTGGTTTTCCACTCAGGCCTAGTAGTAATCTGCTGGTCAAAATGTTTTCTTCTATATATAGTATTTCATCCATGCATGGTAGTTGAGGTCTCAACCACTCATCCACCACACCTCTATCAGGTACATGATGTAAACCTGTATATCTTGTCTTTGTAGTTTCTGAGGTGACCTGTGGTCCACCAAACACAAGAGGATCATTACTGGTGGCTGATGCAACTTACAATGTGGGTGATAATGTCACCCTCCAATGCTCAATCAATTCAAAAACTTTTGAAGTACTGATATGTCTGACTAGTGGTCAGTGGGCCGTTTACAGCACGCAATGTTCAGGTGAGTTGTATGTTTCAGTGGGCAATGAGAAGGTAAGTGATAGGATCATGCAAGGGAAGGTAAAGGCTTTAGAATAATTGAAATACAGTGGATCATCGTGTTTAATGACAGTGAAAATGAAAACAATAACAAGAAAATTACAAATCCCTCATTTTTTCTTTCAAATAGCTATATAAAAAATTACTACAATGACGACACTACACTATCAGAGCCTCGGTGATAATGAGAACTGCACAGTGGAAAAGCCAACCATGACCACACAATAACTAAGCACTATCCATGTCCCTCAACCTCCACTTCTCTTTCTTATTTTCCAAACTGTGTGTATCTCCTTTCTTTCTTTCTTCACCATCATATCCTCTTTCCTGGTTTGCCTTTCGGTGTCTGGAAACCATACCTACTTCACCCACAAAAACTGAGGTCGGAAATGGAAATATCTCCGGCCCTGGTGTCATGTCAGCGCAGCAGACATGTTTGAGAGGGCTCAGACAGGCACCTCATCATGCGCGCACACATCAAACGATTGTTTAGTCACTCACTACTCAGTGACTCAATGACTACGCACCCGTTACTTTTACCGTCAACGCTTTTTCTGCAAGATTTATACAAGCCAATAACTATAACTCAAGATAAAACTTGTATTTACTTCCAAGTCATGATAGATTCAATTTCAATGAGCAAGAGGAAGCAGATCACTATGGAGACTAAAGTTTTCATTTCTATCATCCAAGCAGTATGTTGATGCAAAAATAAAAAGCAATTAGATTTGCTCTCAATTCGACATTCCATCTAGTACACACTACTTTATTTTATTAGTGAATCACAAGCAAGCATAGGTTAAGGATCTGGTTAATATCCTTTTAATAAAAAATAATAATCTGGAATGCCACTTCTCGTTATAACCGAGTTTCACTGGATTGTCATATTTTCTAAGGAATGTCAAAATATAAATGACAGAAGTAAGAATTTGATTTCTTTAATAGTGCTTATATTCTGGGTGCAATGGTCTTCTTTTGAAATATGATAGCTGTGAGAACACTGAATGCATTTATCTCCATTGTCATAAAATCACAGATTCTAATCCCTTTACCCCTCTTCACTTCTTCTTCATACAGCAGTCATAATTTTATGATTTCATCATGGCTGAAATATTCACTTTTAGTTATAATCATTGTACAAAGTGTGATCAGGATCAATGTTTTTCATTGTACTTTTTATCAGCTGATTCAATATTCACTTTCCAAATGAAAGAAAGAATGTTTTGATTTTTGTTTTGTTTTTTTGGGGGGCTTTGTTAGGGATCTTACCTTCTTTCTTATTTCCAGATTTATCTCCTAATATTTTGGTCACTGTTACATTGATAAATTTTCCATCAGATTGTCCTCAGGGCCAGGCCATCTTCAAAGGAAAATGTTATGAGTACAAAAATAAAGATGGCAAGGAATTTGGCTCAGACAATTGCTTGATTGCTACGGCTAAGACCCAAGAAAAGAACAATTTCCTTAATATACTAAGGTAACCCATGTGGAACTTTTAAAATCTATTCAGATCTCTTTGGTTTGAGGGCTGGGCTACATGAATGCATGAGTAATAATGAGAGAACAAGGACTGAGATAACAATAACGAAATACAACTTTTAGAATTTGACAATGTCATATACCGTTTTAAAATTTCTCATCCAACATTGTTTGTCTTTTATGAATGGCATTTTTGTAAAAGGAAAATATTAGTGAAAGGTGACACCTTTTTTCTTACAGTAATCAAACCTGTATTATCATAGTTGTTTTACCCAGAAGGTCGTAAAGCTTAGTTTGTTTTGGTTTTATTTTTGTTTGTTTTGTTCTTTTTTTTTGTTTTTTAGTTTCTTTTCAGCCTAATACAGTAAGTTGTTGAAAGTCTATTTAGTTGGTCTGTTGTGCTATAGAATATTGTAGCTTTCCAATTATAAACGTACATGTGCACATTTCTCAGTTTTTACCTTTCTACTAAAAGACACCTTATTGTTGTTTTTTCATTCTGTTTCTACCGGGAAATGTGTCAGCCAATCAAAATGCTCATTTTTGTGTCATGATCTAACTGTACAAATTTTCTCACCTCAAATTTTAACGGTCTAAACATACATTAATATCATAAGAAGAAGAACATGAAATGTGTAACTTGTACGTTTAGAATCCGACAGTGACTATATATTGTTTTTGCTAAGTATGGGAGAAGATATTTTCTGTCTTGTGGCATTAGTTATTTTAAGTTATTTATGGTTTGTCGTTCAGTAGGCATAATGACTTTGTGGGCATAATAGTGTGGAGAGTTGTTCAACTATGACTATGTCCTCTGTATTTGTTGACAGGGAACCTGGAACAAGGCTGTGGCTTGGGGGAGAAGGAGCTTATAATAAAGGTTGGAAATGGGATGATGGAACTCCATTCAAGTGGACAAATTGGCAAACTGGTCTGCTTCATTCTTTTTTTTTTACTTTCTAAATATTAATAAGAAACCACTGATACTCAATGTAGTTATATTCAAGGGGGTTGAACAATGAATTATTTGTATGCTGTATTCACACCAAGGTTGAATTCTGAATATACTGCATTCATAGTTTGAGTGAAAATCATTCTAATTTTTTCATTCTCATCAGGAGCTATTGTAAAAGACCGATTATACAATTGTGTATACATGGACGATACCCAAAAATGGCACACCAATCGCTGCTATCATAGTTATTATTTCATTTGTGAATACAAGAGGAAGAAAGGTGATTATAGTCATTCTCATTTATTGTTCTTTTAAAAAAAATTATATTACAGCTATTCTTTATGAAAATGAAGATATGAATTCAACTCAATGAAGACAGAGCTTTTCGGTACCAGGCTGACCGTGGAGTCGCAAAATTATAGCACATTCTTGAATATTCATAACTTTAAAAGTATTTTAGATAAACCTAATCTGTTTTTTTACAGAAATCAGAAAGCATCCATCTTTAATGTCTCTTAATTTAATAACAAGTGTTGTAGTTGTTTTTATATAACCTTTCAAACTAGTGCTCTGTTTTTGTTTTCCAACTTTTTTCCTACACATTGTCTGTAATCATGTCGTGAAACAGTGAAAAATGATATCATTTCAATATTTTTTACTTACAAGTCAAGGCATAGATATATTTTGAAAACAACTACAAAACATCTTCTTTGTCATCCGATATATCCTGCATGAAACCTTCTGGACGGCATCAATTTGAAAATCCGATCACTTAGGATTGGTCATAAATAATTCCTTTGTTTACTATAAAGGGAAACCACTCAATGAATTCAAAATAGTAATTCTTTTAGTTGAATGACGTAGTAGGTCAATTGCTTACGATATGAATAAGAAAAAAATTTGAAGACTGCCGATAAGTTACGATACAACAATTTGTTGATGGAACATTTTTGAGTGAGTGCATTGTAAGCAATGTCTTTGTACTTTGATATTTTGTAGACCTAAGAACAGAAATTAGAAATGTGTGGCAATGTTCAGACTGAAGGTTTTACAATACAAAACACAGTGCTACTTTGTCAAGCATTTTTTCCATGTGACCATATCATATTTGTGTAGTTTTCTTAGAAACCAAAATCTCTTGTCTTTCTTTATAAATGTCATGTCATGCTTTGATAAATGTAAGCTTTCGCTTCTCTGGCTATTGCATTAGGTGATGATTTATGTTCGTTACCAATTTGTCCATTTGTCATAATCTGTTTGTTTAATATTATTTTACAGTAGCCGACCATTCTGCTGACATTGTTGCCTCATGCCCCACCCTTCTTCCAGTGAAGGACATGTGTGGTCAGTATCCATACCTGGCCAATCTGTGTCCACTCACCTGTAGTGATTATGGTAAGGTTGTGAAGTGATTACGATGCATGGTGTGTAATAAATTCAAACACGAAGTGCTTATACTTATATATTAGAAGTGTGTAGAAAGACTATAAAGAGAGGAAGGAGATGAAGAGGCAAATATGTAACAAGGATTAGTCAGAAATGGAAAAAAGGTAAGTTAACGTAAAAGGATGGATGAGAATCTATGGAGGCACAAAATAAGATATATATGGAGAAAGAAAAGAAAAGTATGAAACACATTATCTCATCTCTCCTGTCTTTAACATTTGTGATGTATGTAATTCTAACTGTCATGGAATTGGTAGCTTTTCTTGTACCTATTCAATCCCTATATGTATATACACAAGTATATATGTATATACACAAGTATATGTATATACACAAGTATATGTATATACACAAGTATATGTATATACACAAGTATATGTATATACACAAGTATATGTATATACACAAGTATGACAGGAAGTTAGGATTGTTGTAGAATTAGAAAAATAAACATGGCCCCTTAGACACCAGGCTTGTGACTTGTTTACATTATCTATTTGAATCTCACCACACTAACCCCAAGCTTTCTTTTCCTATTTTTTCACAGTTAAATAAACAAATTTGCTAGAGGTCTGATGCTTTGCAACTATGGACAAACTGGAGATGATCTCATTGACCTTATTTGGACTTCTGATCTTTCCATCAAAGTGATGGGCTCAAATAAATTTAATCTATGAATATCATACACAATGCATATTTTGTCTTTATATAAAGCGTTTTTGTTTCCTTAGCACACAATTCCACAGCAATGTCACGCTCAGCCCCATGTCCAGCATTTTGGAATAACTCTGAATCAGGTAGCTATGGCAAGCAGGTGATCAGCCCACTGTGCCTGAACCTTGAATGGCACAATGAGCATAACATTTTTAGATGTTTCCCAAGTTTTGGCCTTAACAATATTTACTGTTGCCTTGATGGTACACCCCTTAGCTATAAGAAATCTGAGCAGATTTTGTCACTTAAGGCGTTTAGATAAAGTCAGTGAACTAATTCCTGCTGATTACCTTCCAACCCAAATGAAGTCACATTAAATCCCTTGTCTTTGCTTTATTTCCTTTAAAACTTACATGACCAATACTTACACTGGGCCATCTCCTGTACCACATTTCTATTCTTGTTTAAGTTTATTGTTTGATTAAACTCCATGAATACTTCAACTTCACTGCAGTTTTGAGGTGAGTCATGTGCTTGAAACTGTACCACTTACAAAGAAGTTAGACAAAGGGCTGGATGTGGCTGTTACTCTTCTACCAACAATTTGTACATTATGTCTGTCTACCTCCCAACTATTTTACCAATACTAATAGTAATAGTATCAGGCCATTCATCCAGGTGCTGCTAACTCGTTTGTGACCTCATCAGTTACTACTCTTTCGAAATTAAGTGACGGCAAAACCAGACGGTGATAATATCGGAGAGAACAGTAGCCCTATTATGACGTAATCCATTGGCACTACAAAGTTGTCTGCTTTTTTGCAATTGCCTTTGTCATGGGCAATTATGTTGATGTGCATTTGACCACCTGGTCACTAAACAGAGAAGAGTGAGAACTTCAAACTCAATTATCATGATTGTGACAAAGACAACAAGCCAGCGTCACCACCCAGTTACTGCTCTCTTAAATATCATGGCAGAGAAGATATCCGTACATCTAAATGGCAGGCATCCTGACCACTATACATGGCATGTTCTGCCATAGAAGACATCCATACATCTAAATGGCAGGCATCCTGACCACTATGCATGGCATGTTCTACCATAGAAATCATCCATACATCTAAATGGCAGGCATCCTGACCACTATGCATGGCATGTTCTACCATAGAAGACATCCATACATCTAAATGGCAGGCATCCTGGTCACTATGCATGAACAAACATTGAGATAAAAAACTAGGGATCTAAGGAACTCTGACAAGCAGGTGATCAACCCACTGTGTTCATCATTCTATTCTGTCAGAATGAGAAATACACTGAACGATACTATACATATGACTAATAAACAAATCACTGTTGCCCTCATCATCACCCCTTAGCTATACTGCCATCCTCTGACAAAACACATTTTTTTCATTTTGGCGGGAATTATTTTTTTCAGCAATCGATGCGTTACTTTCATCTCTATCTTGTGATGAAATGTCTAGTCTGAAAGTAAAATAGTTTTTTAATTATTAAAAATTTTTTTTTTATCAAAGCGTTAATTTCAAGCATCCACTGACAAAACCGTTTTTTTTCAGAATGCTCTGAGAAAACACATTTTTTTGCCGATATTTCAAGGTTGAACGACGGTCATACTCTAACAAAACACATTTCTTTGCTATCTGCAAATTAAAAACACATTTTTTTTGCCCATATTTTAAGGGTAAATGACGGTCATACTCTGACAAAACACATTTTTTCGTTATCCACGAATGAAAAAAATGTGTTTTGTCAGAGGATGCCTAGAAAAACCGGTCCAACTATCACACGCTTTTTCCCGTCATACTCTGACAAAACACATTTTTTCATTATTTTTTTGTTATCCGCAAACAAAAAATGCATTCAGCTTTCACACGTTTTTGTCCTCCGACAAAACACATTTTTTCTTCTCGATCATTTATTTACCAAACTTTTGAAAGAATTTTTATGTTTATTGATAAAATTTGTACAATTGTATATAATAATTTTATGAAGAAAAAATTGAATTTCAAGGAGTTGGTAAGATTTTACAAGCAGAAAAACTAAAACGCGATTATCTCGAAACATAAATTTTGAAAAAAAATGTGTTTTGTCATAGGACAGCAGTATAGTCAGAACTGGGAGAATTTGTCACTATGGACAAAACGAAAGTCAAATTTGAAGCTGCTACATATAGTCAAACTTACTTATTGTATATAGCTTTTTGACAAACAGCCATATTTTAAAGTGCATAGCACAAATAATAAACTGCACAGCTTAGGCTTAGAGGCGATGTTGATCGCGATATCTCATGAGTCAAACAACCACTTTATCTATTTCACCACCAAGGAGCAGCTTTATGGTTTCAATCCGGATCAGTGCATTTAACTTGAATTGATACACATTTTTAAAAGTAGCGCTTGCAAGAACTAAGTAAATGTGTTTTAGAATGGTTCAAGTGATAGATTATGTAACTCTGGTATTCAATCTGGGGGTCCCAGTGGCGCAGAGGTACAGTTCTTGCATCAGAAGCGAAAGGTACATGGTTCGATTCCCGGCAGCGTCGGGTATTTTTCAAGTGATATCTGGTGTGCCACAGGGATCTGTCATAGGCCCGACTCTCTTCCTGATTTATATAAACGACCTGCCGGACAATATA
>JARBEQ010139601.1:245-13361 GCA_030265355.1 Tritonia tetraquetra | reverse complement strand
ATTTAAGTATTAATAAAGACGCCAAAATAACATACGTGTAAAGATTTAAGTATTAATAAAGACACCAAAATAACATACGTGTAAAGATTTAAGCATTAATAAAGACACGCAGCTTGGTTAATTTTTTCCCTCTATTTACAATGCAGGTTTTTCCCTCTTTTTTGGTTAAAGGAAATCATTGAAAGATCCTCAAGGGCCTTTTACCCCAGGTTTACCCCAGGTTTACCCCAGGTTTACCCCAGGTTCCTGTATTTGATACAATTATTATCACAGTGAAGCTTTATGTGGCAAAACTTGCTCAGTTTTCTTATAGCTGAAGGGTCTACTACCCGGGCAATAATAAATATTGTTATGGCCAAAACTGGGACAACCCCTAAAAATGTGATGTTCATTGTGCCTTTCAAGGTTTAGGGTATAGCGGGATGATCACCTGCTTGCCATATCTACCTGATCCAGAGTTTTTACAGCTCTGTGTTCAGGAATGCTGGGGACATGGAGCTGGCCACGCCACTCCTTGGGGGTATAATGTGGTTTGGATAAAACAAAAATTAAAAAATTATCACAGTGGATTTTGCTTACGTTGAAAGTTCTTTGAGTTGATCTTCAGCTGTGTTGAATTTTTCATTGGAACACGCACTAACCATAGTGAAGTCCAGCCTGATGTGACGATCTCTTTTCCACACCTCTAACGTCATCAGTTTAAGCGTGATCGACTGTATTTTAATATTTTTCTTCCAGACAAGTGACACTGTTTGAGGAGTTAGTATTGTTGAAGGAGTACGAAAAACGAGAAGACACTCTGGCCGAGAAGGTGGGCAACAAGCAACAAGAGAAGGGAGACATGCAGCTCAAGGTAGGTAACTCTTTCAATTATCATTTGTCCAAAGTAAAATTTTTATTTTTTTATTTTTTTTAAAACCTCATTGTTTTTAATGATAAATGAAGGATATATGATTTTTTTTTATTTGTTAACTTTGAAGTTTAATGCCCTTTTTAACACATAAGGGTCATATCAAAGGCGGTTCAACAGAACTTGAGAATAATCCTTGTGAATCTCCAGGGCAGAGCCATTAAAACAACAGACGGGACTCGAATTCCTGTCCTCCGCATCCAAAGTCGAGTGCCTTAACCACTGAGCTAGGAGCGTCCCCTCTATACCTGCCTTATTTTCCACACCTTTTTTACCTGTCACAGATCCTAGAAGCCCAAGGCAAGATTGACGCAAAGAAGAAGGACATAGAAAAACTCCAGGACAAGGAGAAAAATCTTATGCAGACTTTCAATACCTCTCTCGGAGAGAACAACAAATTTGCAGACTACTTGACCAAAGTGTTTAAGAAGAGAGTGAAAAGGACCAAGAAGAAAGACAATGAAGGAGACGGTAGGTTGACAAATACAAACATAAAATGGAGGAGGAGTTGAAAATTAAGATGAACCTTCTTTCTTTCTTATCCAACTTGCTTTTTGTACCCCTATGAAATGTTCCACCACTTGGCTGCTACACCTTTGTTTGTTTGTTTGATCGAACCCCATTAATACCGCACAAAGCAAGAGTTGGGGCCAACCCCATGTTCAGCCATAAAAGATACACAAGATACCTGGTGTAAATACAGGCACCCCGACCACCAACTATGGCTGAACTACAGGGTTGGAAATCCTCTGGATCAAAGAATTTCAGACAAGCAGGTGATCAGCCCACTGTGTCCCAAACTCTTTATTGACACCATGAGCAATACACTGGGCATTATAAATCATAATCAAGGTCAATAAACAAATTAATGTAACCCGTGTGGTCACCTCCTCAGCTAGGTAAGAACTGGGAGAATTTATCACATTGGGCGGCTGCTACACCACGTATCACATACATATACTATGTAGGTCCTAAAACTTAGGCATCTCTCAATAACACTGGTTTTATTGGGGTTTTTTTGGGAGGGGGAGGGGGGGAGAGGGGTTCCCTAAATTATTTTGGAATCAACATATTCTTTGTTTATTTATCTTTAAGATGGTGTTTGTTTTATGATTGTGCAGTTATTTTTTACTGATATAAAATTGTTTAGAGCGAGTAGAGTAGGCCCTGGTGAAGCAACCAAGTGGTTAACATAGGAAGGTTATATCACGGGTGGTTGTACACAACTGAGAAGATTCTTAATCAATCTCAAGGGCAGAGCCATAAAAACCCTGAAAGGTCCAGAGAAAACAATCCTGCACAAGACAGGACTCAAACCCAGACCTCCGTATCCAGAGGCAAGTAGCTAAACAGCACTTGACTGACTAGCTGTAGTGTGAAAAGGTCACATTTTCATTGGACCCTTGAGTGGAGAATACTGTTGAACAAGAGCTCAAGACAGGCAGATGATTAACCTAGAAGGTGGCCCGATTTGGACGAGGACTGTGGCCACACTTTGTGAATTTGGTGTGTTGAGGGATTTTTACATGCCTAACTAATGTAGACATTTTTGAACTGTCAAGGAAGGTTTGGAGATGTTGGTAGCACCGTGGTTTAGTCTGTAGAAGTCCTGGATTCAAATCCAACCTGTGCAAGATTTGTCTTTTAGCTGTTTAGAGTTTTCATCTTTGGCTTTGTCACAGGCATGTTTCCGTCTTTTGCCTATGTGGCAAAATCACCTCAAGGCAACAGTAAATATTGTTATGACCAAAACTTGGGCAACACCTACAAATGCATTCAAGGTTTTGGCATAGTGGGCTTATCTAGCTGATCCAGAGTTTTTCTAGCATCATTCATGAAATGCTGAACCTGGGGCTGGGTGGGTGCAAAAATACTTGGTGGTAACATCAAAGATCTTTCTACAATAAGATGTTCGACTTGGCGTATTTCATTATATACTGAGGGAGGACATTTTTAGAGTAGGTTCCCTTGCACCTCATGTGCTAGTTGTGCCATAGCGTGCACCGGATAGAACGCATTTTATGATTTTGGTGCATTATTTTTTTAAGTTCACATAATTTTGATAAAAGGATGCATTACGACCAAACCATTTTGTATCGTGTATTGAACGCATCAAAAAAATAAGAAAATTATGGGAACACACGATAATAAAGGAACATCGCTCTCAATCGTCATCGAGTTGAACATCTTATTGTAGATGATCGTTGGTAACATACACTATGGATAACAAAACAGGAAAGACAATAATTTCCATTTTTATTTATCATGTATCTTTTGACAAGAGAAATCAATTTGGGTTTTTGTTGTGTGTCGTCCATGGCAGGTTCTGATGAAGATTCTGACGAAGACAGCAGTGATGATTCCGACTGGGAGGAGAGTGATGAAGAGTCGGAGAGTGAGATGGGAGGTTATGACTTGGATGTTTGTCCACCTGGATGTGATCAGGTAGGTGAAAGGAGGAGGTTTATTGACATCATCATCACTATCGTCATTATCATCTTTATCATCATATTCATATTCATTATTGTTATTATTACTATGATTATTATTGTTATTATTATTATTATTAACATTATTCATTTATCTATTTTTGTTTGTTTGTTATTATTAGTTTGATCATTGGTATCGTCATCATCATCATCATCATCATCATCATCATATTCTTTGATATCACCCTCTTTGATATCTTTTATATATACAACTGTCAATCAATGTCAATTTCAACCACATGTGCTAACGATACATTATGCACAATTTTAATTATAACAAAGTTTTCAGTACACTAAAACTTTGTTATACCGCAACAAACTCTGGGCCCAAATGAAAGAGAATGGCATTAATGATTTAAGTGAACAAATAATCAGATCATTGCCATGGTGAAAAGCCGGGTACAGTGGGATGACCACCTGCTGGCCTTATCTACCTGATCCAGAGTTTTTCCAGCTTCTTGTGGGTGTAATGTGGTTCGGACAACAAAACAATAAAACCATGGTCAAAAGCATGCGGTATGCGGTGGTATAAATGAGACTTAACTTTTTATTTCTATTTTCTTTGTAGAAACTGTACGACGATACATGTACTCTAAGGGAGAAGAGGTTGGATATAGAAGAGCTTTTGGCAGAGGAGAAGAAGAACCAGGATGGACAGAAGAAGGAATTGGAGAGTCTACAGAAGAAAGCCAAGGTCATCGACTCGCAGCTTAAGACAGCGCAGAATGACTTAGAGGATTTCCAGGTTAGTGGGTGTGGCTTAAAGATGATTGACAGATGATGGAATTGACCTGAATTTTTAAAGTTTGAATTTTTGATTACTTTGGAATTAATATTTCATGATTTGGGTTTTTTTTTGTAAATCTTTCAAAACCTGTTCTATTTTTTTTAATACTTAAATATTTTACTTAATATTTTATCTAGAGTTTAAAAAGAACTCTATCTATCTAAACATATATTCATCATCCGTAGCTTATCAAAAGGTTGGGGGCTGGGTCTCACACTAAATATGTATAATAGGTAAATAGAGCAAAAAATATGCCTTGATCAGAACATGTAATATTAGATTTCACCGCCACTCTCTGATGATTTGTGTTGCTTTTTGTTCTACCGAATAACAGCTGGAGAAACAACAAAAATTGAACGAGCTGATCGTCGTGGCGACTTTGAAGCTCCACCAGATACACCATATCAGCAACGGTACATTGTCACATGACCTCAACCCGACCTTGGTGTTTGAGTCTGATGGAGTCGTACGACTGTCACATCGTATCAAGGAGTTGGAACATGAGAAGCTGTTGCAGAAGAGACACATGAGGTGAAACATTTTTTTGTTTACCCATTATCGACCTGTTGTGACAAATATCCTGCCGTTTTCATGAAAAAGGGTGAATAACATGTATCTGTTGCTAGCCTTATTCAGCCTTCTTCATGAAAAGGGCAGGGTTGGTCCTATGGGCACATTTTGGACATTCTGGGTACCATATTAAAAATAAAGTTTTTCCATTTGGTATTCTCTGATGATGAATCTGTGGTTTGGGTTCAGGTGCATCTCCTGTATACAAGATATGTCTCTTTGTAAGGGGGAACTTGTTGTTGACTCCTTCTGTGTTCCATTGCAGGATGTTGAAGGGCCTAGGGTCTTCTTGTGTGGTTGATGTTCTGATATGGTCAGTTGCTTTTACCATCCTTTCTGAAGCCTGGCTTTTCCCAGTGGGAAGGATGACCACCGGTAAATTTGGGTGGCCCCCTTAGAGTCATGAGGCCTGGCTTCTCCAGTTCGACGGGTGACCACCAGTAGATTTGGGTGGCCCCCTTAGAGTCATGAGGCCTGGCTTCTCCAGTTCGACGGGTGACCACCAGTAGCTTTGGGTGGCCCCCTTAGAGTCATGGGGCCTGGCTTTTCCCAGTGGGATGGGTGACCACCAGTAGATTTGGGTGGCCCCCTTAGAGTCATGGGGCCTGGCTTCTCCCAGTGGGATGGCTGACCACCGGTAGATTTGGGTGGCCCCCTTAGAGTCATGGGGCCTGGCTTTTCCTAGTGGGACGGCTGACCACCAGTAGATTTGGGTGGCCCCCTTAGAGTCATGGGGCCTGGCTTCTCCCAGTGGGATGGGTAACCACCGATAGATTTGGGTGGCCCCTTAGAGTCAGGGGTCTGGCACACTACCTGCCTGACAGGACTCCACGGGCAGAGCACCATCACATGATAAATGATTGCTATCCATCCATGAGTGTACTGCATTGCACTGCCGTTATGCGCACGCTGGCCCAGCACATCCGTCTTTGGCGTTGGTTTTCTTGTCCGAGTTTCCTTCTTGTAGGGGATTTGCCAATCAAGGCTGAAGAGCATCCCCTATCCTCCTGCGGCTAGATCTTTGAGTGCGGTTCTTACTCACACAATGTTTCCATTATGGGACACATGGGGTATTTCAATAGTCCTGATGGAGAACATCGCCAGGTATTCGTCTGGGCAACCCGGCTTATTTCGCAGCTAACCTTCATGTTTGAAGGTCTCGTCACTACCCGCCACCTGGGTTGGGGATGGGCGCCCCACTACTGAAATGGAAGTAGCATTTACGCAGTTCCATTTCAAATGAGTCTGTATTACCTTACACTGTAATGGTAAAAGGGAACTGGATAAGAAAGAAAGAATATTTCAAATGAAACACATCTCACTTTTATCTCCTGATATTTATTTGACCAAGTTGTTTGTAAAAAACCCCCAACTAACTTACACACATTCACACCCTCCATTTCTTTTTGGCTTATGTCTCAATTCATCATTTGACATCGCTGGGACTGACTTGTAGTCGTTGGGATGGGGTCTTGTTTTACCTCTCAGTGTCTTGGTTTCAAGTGACATAGACAATAAAACTCCATTCTATCTGTCCGTGCACTTGTTGTTTCCATCTGTTAATATTAGATTTCTAATGTTGACGACTTTTGATATTTGCCCTTCTCATGTATGAGGTATATAATACATGTGATATTTATTTCAAACGTGTGTGTTATCGGGCTAAATGTTTTAACGCTTTAAATCCTTATCTCTTCAGTCTAACTATTCTCTTTGCTAGTACTGTGTAATGTTGATGATACTATTGGTAACAAAATGTTCTTCAAAATCACGTACGTAGAAATTAAAAGTCCATGTATTAAGGGAGGCACTGGTGGTCGAATGAATAGCGCACTGAACTAGTCAGTGTAGTCAAGCAACATTGACTGTGATCAGTGTCTGGATGCGTGACCACTCTGGCACTGTTCCCCTTAGGTAAGGCACTTAACTTTGCTTACCTCACTCAGGTGTAAATGAGTATCCGGCCAGGGCAGCGAACGATCTTGTGACTAACAGGCATCTCGCACTGTATACCCCTCAAGGAGTTAAGAAGGATATAATATGAGTGTTATGGCCCGCTGGTGGTAAACTATACATTGTAAAGCGCATAGAGCATGATGAACTTCGTGGATATGCGCTATATAAATGCTATGCTTTACCTTTTTTAAAATATATACATGTGATATTGTTTAACACTTTAAATTCATATCTCTTCAGTCTAACTATTCTCTTTACTAGTACTGTGTAATAATGATAATAATATTGGTAACAAAATGGTCTTCAAAATCACTTACGTAGAAGTTAAAGTCCATGCGATAATCAGCTCCTTACCACTTTCGCCACAGAGAATCCAAGAGAAAACATGTGCAACTCATCAAAGACCGCCGCGTGTTCGAGGCAGAGATTCAGGACAAAGAAGAGAAATGCTTATCTATGATGCTGGCAAAGTTCGGTTCCGTGGTAGATCTGGAGCAAATTGAGACCGTGACCGTGAACCGAGCCATTGAGGAGTTGAAGGAAAAATTAAGGCAGACCGAGTATGAGTGTTCTCTCGAGGTCAAAGATTATGATGTGAGTAGTCAGGATATTTGTTATGTGGTTTAGTTTGGCATCTATTGGTAGATAGATTTTATTCAAAGCCAACATGTGATCAGCCCATTGATATTTGATGTACTTTGCAAGAAATCGGCTGAATAAATGAAAAGAGAGAGAGAGAGAAAAGGAGAGTGGGAGCAAGAAAATGAAATTGAGAAAGGTAGAAAGAGAGAGAGAGAGAGAGAGAGAGAGAGAGAGAGAGAGAGGGAGAACAGAACAAGGTGGAAAAATAATTTAACGAATTGAAAAATAAATGTATGATTAGATCATGTTACACAGTAGAATTTAGTCATGTTGCATTTTTTATGTTACAATTTTGCTGTTTTCAAATATGATTTTGTTATTTTCCAGGAGGAGATTGCGATGCGTAAGACAAGGATAACGGAAATGGTTCGAGACAACACACAGAGACTGTCCCAGCTTGCCATGCTGTTGACAGAACAAAACCAGTTCACCAACGCATTGGACAACCGGCAAAAGAAAGTGGTACGCCAATATTTTTTGCTTTTGCGACGAAAGACTTTGTTTGATTAAACCCCAATACTACTGCTGAGAAGCATTGGGACCAGCCCTGTGTTCAGCCATGAAAGGCACAAAAGATGCTTGCATATAAATCCCAGACACCCTGACTGCCAAGGACAAACTGATCAAAGAGCCGGAAATTCTACGGATCAAAAAATTTCAGACAAGCAGGTGATCAGCCCACTGTGTCCACAACTCTTTACTAGCACCATTAGCAATATATTGAGCAGTATCAATCAAATACAGGCCAAAAAAATAATTACTGTAGCCTTTGTGGGTACCCCCTCAGCAATTGATAAAAACTGGGAGGTTCTAACCCTCTGGACAAAACCAGTTTACCAATGCATTGGATAACCGGCAAAGGAAAGTTGTATCCCAATATTTTTTATTCTTGTAATGAGAGACTGTTTGTTATTTGTGACATTCATACAGCATTATACAATAGATTTCTTTTCTTTTTCTTTGCATAAAGAGAATCAAATAAATATTTTTTTTCTTTTTTCTTTCGTAGTGTTTTTTCTTTTTTACTTTCGTAGTGTAAGTTCAATATTTCTTCTCACAATAATGTTTTTGGGGGTTTATATCTCAATTTGCCAAATATTGGTAACTCTCAAACTGACGTGTGGTGACAGGTCTTATAATGCAAGCTCATTCTATCTGTTGGGTGGGGGGGCTTTAAGGCTTATCGGTAATGCTTTTGCTTTGTGAGCAGAAGGTGCTGGGTTTGAATCCCTGTAGAGGTGTTGGAGTTTTTTTTCCTTTGAAGTCCCTTGAATTTCATGGCTCTGACCCCTGTGAATTCCATTGTAATCAAGTCCTATCAGAGATTGACTACGTCCCCTTTTTTATATGACCTATAGTGTGTGTTGCCAAGGCATAAAACTAAGAACTTAAAACTTCATTCTATCTGTTCCTTTTAACCCTAACAGGGAGCAGAGTTTAAAGGTCAAAAGAAGACGGATGTCCGAGAGAAACAGCGGCTAATCCAACTGGTCCAACTACAAGCCCAGGAAATTGACGCGTTGAAGGAGGAAATCATGTTACTCTCTAGGAAAGGAGGCCACATTTTACCCCCAGCCCAACCTCCGTTAACACAGAGCCCAACCAACTTCCACCCACCAAACCATTAGCTCATATTAAAATAATGTGTTGTGTCAAATCAAGAAACCGACAAAAAAAATGATTTTGAAATTCTCACTTATTCAGTCAAAAATACTTTTCCCCCCTTTTCCCATTTTGTCAGATCCTCAGCTCTATAGCATTGACAGTTTTCTTGTTACAAAATATTGTACAATAGAAATCGTTAATGTTATTGGTTTTTAGGGACTTCTGTATTTTAAAAAAATGTCTGTTGTCAGTTTCTTGCTTTGACGTGACAAAACTTAGTCTACTGTGATAAATTACATTATAAGTTTTATCTAATATTTGAAAGCGTTTCCATTTTAAGTATTATTACCATCCAAGATAGTAAACTGAAAACCAGTAAATCGTACACTCAGTTGAGTTTATTACCAGCTCATATATTTTCCACCAATTGGTTAGAGTTTCCTTAATAAACTTGAATTTAAAGACATCACATTGATATATGTCATATGTGGGAATGCAATTAAGTTGTAAAAGAGATTTAGCACACATACTAACTAAAAAGGTTCCTTATAGCACATATTGTGACTCGTACATTTATGAATTTCAGATTCTAGCAGCCTCCGTTGGTTATTTAATGAAGACAATCTGTAATGTTATATTTTGTGTGTGAACGTTCCAGTTTACCAACAGCCTGGTAAAGGACAGGATTTAGGATTAAATGAATTCAATAAACCATATCTTGTCGCTAGACATTTTGCTTTCAACCATTTTAAAAAGTTTCCTTCCCAACCATTACATAATATTTCAGCTATTCGCAGAAAATACGATATTCAAACAGTTGAATGCAATTTTTTTTTATGAGGGACTGCACAAATAAAAAACAGGCATTAATTTACATATTATTTAGATCTTTGTTTGATAAACTACTTTATAAAGAAATGAGGGAAATCGTTTCGAATTAGTACCAAAAAATCATCATAGATCCATAATTATGACATACTATGCCTTGTAGCTTCACTCAGCAATAAATCCCAGAAACAGTTCAACTTTTTGGAAGAATTTAACGTTATTGAAAAGAGGAATTGCTGTCTTTAATGATGATACTGATAATTCTAAGTGGATATATTCTGATTCAGGCCCATACTAAATAGGATACGCCAAGTTGTGTCATGATTTCTTGTCAGAAATGTTAACAATCAAAATATAGCAAGTGTTCACACTGGTCCAGTCTATCAGTTTGATTGTTTCCATTTCCAGCAGGACGCCACGGTAAATCTTGGCTTATCCTGTCTAATTTTGGCCTTATGTATCACTTTAGCAGAACAGTAGGTCACACATATTATCTAGATCCATCTTGTGACAAATATTTGATGGTACACTTAAACAGACTGTCCACAAATCAACAGCACCTAATTTATTTTATTTCATAAAGGATACAACAGTCCCAGAAATCAAAGCTGCTATACTGCTTAAGAATGCACTCATAGATTTTTAAACCTCATAGCAACATTGTCTCACAGTGGGATGATCACCTGCTTGGCCTAATATCTTGATCCAGAGTAAATGTGACTCATAGAGCGAGCCCTACACTGTAATGGTAACAGGGAACCGGATAAGAAAGAAAGAAAGAAGATCAACATTGCAACAGCGATTTCGTTTTGCAAACCTGTTGTCATTTCTTGTCTCATTTGTTGGTGTTAATTACACAGTTGGCCTTCACAGTAGGTTGATCACCTGCTTGGCTTAATATCTTGATCCAGAGAAATCCAGCCTCATAGTGATGGCCCTACACTGGTAAAAGGGAACTGGATAAGAAAGAATGAATTATACAGTCGACTATGCTGGTAAAGTTGATGTCATTGGGGTTAAGGAATGAGATCCACAAATCTGTGGATCACAATTCTTTGGCTGGACATCATTGAGGTCAGTGCTCATCTCAAAGAAAAAAATCATGAGGTCAGTGCTCATCGCAAAGAAAAAAATCAATAAAACCGAAGATCAACTCAAGCGACTTCAACTTAAGCATAGTCCTCTGTATCTACCTACATCGGGGTGTGTCAAATTGATTTTGGAAAAAATGTATTAATGTTAGTTTAAAATCCAAATTTGGATAAAAAGGCATATTGTATTTTTACATTCATATAAGCGTTCGTGTTAGTAAATTTATTTTCCATTCTTTATTTAAATGTATCAACTTTTGGGATATCAATAGCAATGTACAGACTGTGATAATACATTTCCAGGACAATTTCGTTACACAAATTATACAATGTGTTTGTATTAAGACTTTCAAATAAACACGACTGCTTTGATTGAAATTATACGCTTCCTTTTGTTATATCCTTTTAGTTATTCGATTCTTTCTTCTTTCTTATCCAGTTCCCTGTTACCATTTCAGTGTAGGGTCCGTTCTATGAGGCAGATTTACTCCGGATCAATTTATTTGATCAAGCTCAATAATACCCCGCAATGAGTTGGGGCCAGCTAGGTGTTCTGTCACGAAAGTTGCACAAGATGCCCACAGATCTGAATGCAGATGTGCTATAGATCCAAGGATTGAAGTCAAGCAAGAGTCAGCCCACTTTATCCATTGGTTTTTATTTGCCTCATTGCACTCTACAATGTTAATCATAAACAAATACATATGTCTGAGAACTGTGAGAATGTGCCAATCCATACTGATAACTTCTATGATATACACATGGACCATGGGTCACACGACTGATAACTTCTATGATATACACATGGGCCATGGGTCACACGACTGCTAACATCTATGATATACACATGGACCATGGGTCACACGACTGCTAACATCTATGATATACACATGGGCCATGGGTCACACGACTGATAACTTCTATGATATACACATGGACCATGGGTCACACAACTGATAACTTCTTAAGTCTGCAAATGATACAGGGACTAACAACAGTGAGAGGGTGTCTATGCAGGACGGTGGTCGGAAAGATAATATAGTAACCCCATCACAAGACATAGAGATGCAAGAACTAATGCCCGGCCATGGGCCCGTTCAAATCACAGGACAAGATATGCCTGACCATGCGTCAAAGTCAAGTGAGCAACAAATGAGCGGCACATTAAAAAACGACAATGTATCAAAGTCGCATGTGACAAAGAGTCACTTCCCCTTAGCAAGTGAACAGCCAATGGGCGAGGAGAGAATTTATTCGCAATTGGAAGATACGCCATTAACTAAAGCCACGCGCTCAAGCGAACCAAAACGTCAGACTCAAAGCAATGATAATGATGATAACAAGCCGGCGAAGACAGGAAAACTTTCTCTCCCGTCCAAATTACTCCAATTCGTGGGAAAGAGATTTGGACGAGATAACAAAGGGGGTGCTAGTTTTCAGCATGAGGATACGAGTAAGACTAGTAAAAAAACTGAACAAGATTCTGCACTACCAAATGGCAATATCACCCTAACAAACTTAAATCCTTTGTCTTCTGAGTCAGCCAGCCCATACTACGAGCCTGATTGCATTGAACCACCGTACGTAAATCTCAAGGTCACAGGGGAAGTAGTTGCCCCTAACAACGAGTATCAGACACCAGTTCCTCACTCCGCTGACGACAATACGCTTGGACGTACACACAATGACACGAAGGAAGATACGATTTCTCCTGATCCAGCCATCGTTAACAAAAACAACAATAACAATAACAACAACTATAAAAATAACATTGAAAACCAGTATTCGTCACCGTATACCGACTCTATCATCAATAATTCTGACCAGATGAAACTACCTGGACAGAATCCCTATGAGGAGGCGGGGAGTGTGTTTCTCCAGGTAGAGCCCAAAGCATGTCGAGGATCGTTTTACTCTGGCACTGAATACGAAGAAGCGGATCCAATAACTTTTAAGAACATGGAAACTGTCAATGAAAGAAACACCGAAGTAGACAACCACCACCAACAACAACAAAAACACCACCAACAACAACAACAACAACAAAACCAGGATCAGCAACAGCAATACCAGGGGCAGCAGCAACAGACAAACACGTATGAAAGTTTCGATTGACACTGTCGGCAATCTCCAACTTACTTAACGTTAATCTATGTGTCTGGTCGGCAATCTCCAACTTACTTAACGTTAATCTATGTGTCTGGTCGGCAATCTCCAACTTACTTAACGTTAATCTAT